>JADRCD010160553.1:0-27500 GCA_019843815.1 Montemys delectorum
ACTCCCAGGGACCTAGCAGGGCTTACACTCCCAGGGACCTAGCAGGGGCTTACACTCCCAGGGACCTAGCAAGAGCCTTACACTCCCAGGGACCTAGCAGGAGCTTATGTCATCGTCTGCTATCAGGTGCTTCAGATGTGGCTGCATGTAAAAACCTGCCCCACCACTCCAGCTCACTCTCTGTTCCCAAGTGTTCCTGCCAGTCTCTCTCCTTCTTTCTGTCCTTTTCTGTCCCTCTTCTCTGCCCTCATAGCTCTGCTCCTGTCTGTCTGCCTGTCTACATGTCCACTACCCTTGTCGATATGTCTGCCTCTACCCCCTCTCCAGGTTCCCACTCCCTTATCTTCCCCCAAATAAACTGCCTTGTACCAGATCTATTCCATAGCATAAGTTCTCAGGGGACTTCTTGGTGTGGTCCTCAGGTACTCCCTTACCTACTGTATTTCATAACAAATGGTGTCATGAAAATGCAGGCAAAATCATCAAATACTTATCAGAAAATATTTGTTAACATCAGGTATCAGAGAATTAAACAGTCCATTTGTATTTATGTCCATGAAGACCATGTAAAACAGGCAGGACCCTGTGTGATTAGTGCCTGCTCCCCTATTGTCCCTTTTAGTGAAAGCTCCTGGCTTTGGACAACCAGGGTCTGTTAAGGAAACTCTATCCATTCTTCTTCAGATACTTTAATTCTATTCTTTCCCTCCCCCTCCCTCCCCCCTCCCCTCCCTTTCTTCGCCCCTTTCCCCTTCTCCCTCCCTTCCATTATCCTTCTTCACTCCCTCCTTTCTCCTCTCTCCTCCTCCCTTTCCCCCTCCCTCCCTTCCCTCTGTTTTCCTCCCTTTCCTTTCCCTTTCCTTTCTTCTTCCCAGGGAAACTATTTTTAACTAACTAAAACTGTGGAAACAAGTCTTATCTGTCAGGCTGAGGGGAGACAATACAAGCAAAGGGGCTGGACAGACAGACAGACAGACAGACACAATACTCAGGCAAGAGGAGATGGCCTTTCTTTTTTTCTTTTTGTTTTTTCGAGACAGGGTTTCTCTGTGTAGCCCTGGCTGTCCTGGAACTCACTCTGTAGACCAGGCTGGCCTCCAACTCAGAAATCTGCCTGACTCTGCCTCCCAAGTGCTGGGATTAAAGGCCTGCACCACCACTGCCCTTGAGATGGCCTTTCAATAGGAGGTAAAAGCAGGTAATCATTTCCAAGGAAGATTCTCGCAGCAAGCACACTGTAGACCTCTGGCTCACAGGACATGCCCATGTGGCCATCGGACCAGCTGCTTCCAGACAGGCTTGCTGGACAGGAGCACTCTTGCCCACTCCAGAGCAGACTCCCAGCACTGACCCTTGTGCTTCTCCTTCCAGTCCCCTCCCCCACTCTCTACTGAACGTGGTTACTCCCTGTGGTGAGCTGGGTCACAGCCCATGGCTGATTGCTCCCTTACCAATACTGGAATTCTGAGACACAAACCTGTATTTTTTTATCATTTGCTTCCATTTTGGCTGTAAGATCAGTCAACCTGTGAGTCAATTCTTCTCTCTCTGCAAGATTTTTGTCTTCCGAGAGTCTCTGCAGGGCTTGCAAGGTGTCTTTGGTCTTCAGTAACTCACTGTCAGTTTCTCGGAGTTTCCTGGACACAGCTCGCTCCTTCTCCTGGGATTTCCGGAGGAGCTGTCGGAGGTTCTTCACCTCATTCTGGTGCTTAACTGTGATTTGAGGTAGATTGTTCTGAGAGTTCACATATTTCCCTATGGCTTTCAGGTGCCTAAGCTGAAGCTGCTTCAGAAATTGGTTTTCTAGGATGGTGGCTTCCAGCTTCCGATGTATGTCTGCCAGCTCGTTCTTCAGCTCTTTGATCTTATGAAGTCTGGCTGACAGTATCCGATGTGTCATGGTGTCTCTTCTCTTGGCAATCGTTTGGATTTGAGAACTGAAAAATGGAGCATTCCAGATGTGCTTTTTCTCAGCTGGGATGTCCTTCTGGCCTGAGTGAACAGACAATGCAGGTTGTTACCAGCAGTGCACAGAGGCATGTAAATATGCACATATGTAACGACCTCCCAACACACACACACAAATGCCATGAAATTAAGAGGCCAAAGACAGCTCACTGGACATGCCTGCTGCTGGCTAGGTGCTTCATACACAGTTGCTTCACAGACATGGCTCTTCAGTCCAGTTGCATCTACCTATGTCTGGAGACTTATTTTAAGTCATCCAAGGTTACAGAGCCATGAGGTAACACAGAATGGATTAAAAATTACTTTTTTTTTTGAAGTCTAAAGCTCATGTTTAGATATCTGCTATAAAAGTTACTCCAAAAATCACGACAGGTGTGGAGGCACATTCCTGTATCTTAACACTGGGGAAGTAGAGGCAGAGCATTAGGAGTTTAAGGATAGCCTGACTAAATGAGACCCTGTTTCAAACACAACAGAACACTAGTGTGGTGTGCATATGCTTAGCCCATAGGAAGTGGCACTATTAGGAGGTTTGGCCTTGTTGGAGAAAGTGTGTAATTGTGTAGGTTGGCTTTGAGGTCTCTTTGGCTTAAGCTCTGCCCAGTGTGGAATCAGTTTCCCCCGGCTGCCTTCAGATGAAGATGTAGAACTCTCAGCTCTTCCAGCACCACATCTGCCTGCATGATGACATGCTTCCTGCCATAATGATAATGGACTGAACCTCTGAAATTAAGAGATCTTTTTTAAAAAAAAAAAAAGAAAAAGAAAATGCCTTCAGTTAGGTACTGAAGGCATAACTGCTTTTAATCCTAGCACTCCAGAGGCAGAGACAGGTGTATGTCTGTGAGTTCAAAGCCAGCCTGGTCTACAAAGGGAGTTTTAGGCTAGCCAGGGTTGTTACACAGTGCAATCTCGTTCCCCACAAAATAAGAAAACAAAACAAAAGGCCACAAGGAAAAGGCTAACATCCTTCTGGGTGATTTTGGTTCTGAGTTGTTAGCATCGTTAGCATCCTCAACCGACTTGGGAGGCTGCCCTCTTGTGGCCAAGACAGGCATTGCATCAGCAGCTCACACTTTGATTCTTTAGCTGAGACCAATGGCAAACAGCTGGGGAAATCAAGTACTGAGTACCTGTACTGAGCACCTGTTAACTAATACAGAACTTTCCCTACGAGCATGCTTGTGGGGGTGGGGTGTGTGTGTATGTGAGCTCTGTGGGGATGAGGCTACAGTTTCTTCTTATTTTATGATTTCCTTAATTTTTCTGTTTCCAGTTCCTTCCAAAATTTCATCCATACATATTCAGGAACACACACTTGTAACTGATTGTGGCCACTACAGGATCCCAGCATTAAACAAAGCTGGTGCTGTGGCCAGTGCTGCAGCTTGGTGGGGAGTCTGGCTTCTTACCTTTAGGCTGGGGGAATTTACAAGTATTATACTTTCTTTTCTCCTTTTCTTTTGCCAGAGGCTGCTCTGACTGATGTCTGCTGACAGCTTCCTCAGAGTACTCAGAGAGAAAGTCCTCTGAGTAGTCATAGTGAGAAGTCAGGCTTGTGCAGGAGCACTGGGACCTGCTGTAATCCACGCTCCCATTGGAAGCCCGGCTGTTCCTTGACCGGCTGCCAGCTCCAGGGCTACGCTTGCCTTCTGCAGACCTCTTGTTGCTTCCTAGTGCCAGACTGGGGAAATGCTCATTTGTGTGTGCTTCTGTTGTATCAGCTAAAGACATAGTCCACAACCTAATAAAACAAAAAGATGCTTTGGCTTATGGTTATTGGCATTAAAATGAGTCTGCACTTTACTGTATTTTCTTTCTTTACTATATGGGTAATTAAGAATGTGAAACAGTACTTTGTTTTTGGTTTGTTTGTTTGTTTGAGACAAAGTTTCCTTGTTCAGTCCTGGCTGGCCTGGAGCTTGCTGTGTAGACCAGCTCAAAGTCACAGAGATCTACCTACTTCCGCTTCCCAAGGGCTGGGGTTCAAGGCTGTGCTATCATGCCCAGCTTAAAACAACATATTAAAAATCATTTTCCATCCGAAGGTCCTGAGTACAAATCCCAGCAACCACACAGTGGCTCACAACCACCCATAATGAGATCTGATGCCTTCTTCTGGGGTGTCTGAAGACAGCTACAGTGTACTTACATATAATAAATAAATAAATCTTTAAAAAAAAAAAGCATTTTTTGGAACAGACTCAGTTTGGTTTTATTTATTTCTACATGAAATATAGGACATTTGGGGTCAAATTTTGATAATATTTAGAGGAAATGTAAAAGTATATCAACTTTTTGATCTATTTTTATTTTATGTATATGAATGGTTGCCCTATGTGTCTATGCACTACATGTATAGGGTGCTTGTGGAGGCCAGAAGAGGGCAGCAGATCATCTGGAACTTGAGTTACAGACTTAGGATCTGCCATGTGGATGCTGGGAACTTAACCCAGGCCCTCTGCAAGAGCAGCAAGTGCTTTCACCTGCTGAGCCATTGCCCCTTTTAAAGGCACAGCCCTGGCTGGCTGAAATTTAAACACAATTTATTCCTTTGTTTTGAAGGGATCTAGAACCCAGCCCAGCATTATTTAAAAAAATGTATTTTACATTTATTTATTTATGGGGTGGAGACGCACATTCACGGAGGTCAGTGGCCAACTTACCAGTTCACCTGGGCACCTTCAGGTTGTCAGGTTTGGCTGTAAGTTTCTTTATCTACCGAACCTGCTATCTCTGACCAGGCTGACCTCAAACTCTAATCCTCCTGCCTCAGTTTCCCCAGCACTAGGATTCTAGGCATGCTACCATGCTCAGATAGGTCTATATGGTTTGCTAGGAGCTGTTGAGTGACCTCAAGGTGGACTCAGTGCCATTCAAGGAAGCAATGTTTGGGTTCTCTTAGTGTGAGCTATTTGAAATGGATGGCAAAGGAAGTCACACACAAGAAGAACCCCCAGTGAATATGCGCAACACAGCTGAGTCGGGAGGAAGAGGCTCTACGCTTCCTCAAGAGGCTTTATATCAGGAAGGATCATGCTCGGGGAAGCTCTTGCATAATAGCCTACCTCATCAGTAGAAGCAAACAAACCAATCCATCGCAGATGTCTTTGAAAGCATGGCTTTTTCATTCAGCTCTCGATTCTGTTTTATCAAGAAAGCAAAAAAGAGGCATTAGCTGGTGTAAGGTCCTTTGCAGCGGCAACACAACACTTTCTATTGGGAGCTCTTTGTGCCCAAGTTGGCCTGTCTTCTGCTGCATGTGCTTAATGCTCGAAGCCTTTTCCTTGGCTGATGATACACATTGTGCAATTCACATTTTCCCACTAAGAACCTTAGCCATATCACCTGACTGGCAATACTAGCATTTTCTTAGCAGCTACCTTTATGATGTACAAATCGTGTCTCCAGCAACAACCCCTACTGCACAGAGGAGGCACAGACAGGTCAGGGTCGAGGTGACTACCCTGGCTTTGCAGCTCATGCTTGCATCCATTTCCAGCTTCACAATGTGGATAGCTAGTAGACTTTAACACAGTTCCAGAACAAAGGATTCTCTCTCAGGCACATTCTTCTGGGTAGCGGTGGACAGGGCTCCAGGCAAAGATCCTGCTTTGTGAATCCCAGATGTCTGGGCTCAAGAGATGGCTAAGAGGTTACGAATGCTGGTTGCTCTTCCAGAGGGCCAGTACTCACACTAAAGCTCCCAATGGTCTGTAACTCCAGTTCCAGGGGATCTGACATCCTTTTCTTACCTCCATGAACACGGAGGCACACATGTTGTGCATAGGCAAACATGTGGACAAAACACCCATGCACATAAAAAAAAAAAAAAAGAGAGAATCTCAGATATTGGTGCAGGACACACTGAAGGGCTAAAAATATGCAACCCCACTCAAGTCTTGCCTGGCCTTGTGACAAGTAGCTGTACAGCCTAGCCCCTAACTTCTTGCTCATCTTGATAAAACTAAATTGCATCAACTGTTTGTTCAAGCCTGAATTCGGTTCCCAGAACCATAGCACTCGTGTTTGGCCAGTTGTCCCTGTTGATCCCTTCAACAGAAGTTCTTCTCTGACTGCACATGGTGTCTTGTGCTTGCAACTGCCCCCTTCCCCCAGGAAGCCGAGGCAGGAGGATTGCTATGAGCTTTAGGCTAATAGGGATTTCATAGTGAGATCTAGACTAGCCAGGGCTACAGAGTGTGCCTCTCTGTCTGCCTGGTCCCCTCTTTCTCAGAGCACTCTTTAAAGAGACTCTGAGCTTGGGATGTAGCTCTGTGGTCTTGAACACATGCTTAGCATTCATGAGACCCTCAGTTCTATGAGAGAAAACAAATCTTTCCAACTAATACTGTTAGACAAAGAATTCATTCAACAGAGTTTATCTCCTCAAAGTTTTCACTTTTAAAAAAGTTTTGTGTGCACAATTTTTGTGCATGTGTTTGGGGGTAGGGGCTCAGAAGACTATGTTTAGGAGTCAGTTCTGTCCTTCCACAGTGGCTTCTGGGAACCAATTCAGGCCTGAACAGTGAGTGCTTTGTTCCTTTTTTTAGGCAAGGCCCTGTGTTGCACAGGCTGACCTTCAGATATGTAGCTGATGATGATCCTTAACCCTGATTGCTTTATGTCTACCTCCTAGAGCTGAGATTCTGGTGAGGACCAGTATACCTGGTTGGGAAGTACTTTTCATGCTTCTCTCACAGACTGCCTGGCAACTCTGATAATTGTAGGAAGTGCTGGAGAAATGTATAATAGATTGTATTAAAGCAGATGGACCTGGAGCTGCACATGGCTGTCTGTACAAGGAGACAAACACCAGTAATTCCATAGTTCCATTGTGTGTGTGTGCGCAAGTGTGTGTGATGGTGTCTGTAAAAATACTTACAGCATGCCAAACATCAACACAGACTAGCTTCTATCCTGGAAGAGGGATTCTAGGACAAACAGGGACTGTCAAGGGCACTGCTGGTGTCAGGGAGAGGTGCCTGGAAAATTCCCTCTGCACTGAAACAGCCTTGAAGACAGAAACTCTTGTCCCTGTGTATCTCAGGCCTAGCAGACTGCTGTCATAACCAACACGTTACAGCCTCTAACGATGGTTACTGTCCCTGCCCCTTTCTGCTCTGTGTCTAGCAGAAGTGGGGGCTTTGCATACATTAGCTTACTTTGTCAGGAGGCGGTTCTGTGAGATGATAATTATTCATGCTGCTCTATAGTTTAGGAAGTAAGGCTCAGAATGGACAGCTGAGTTTTGGACCCAGGTCTGTTTGCTTAAGAGTTCTTTTCAGTCTAACACAATGCTTAGCCTAAAACATACATAATTTTGAAGTATACACTCAATAGGCCAACTTTGGCTTACTAAAACTACATGCTTTTATGAAAAAAGGCATTCCCAAATGCTTGGAATGCAGTTAAAAAGTTGTATGTGTTTGGCTGAATGTGGTGGCAGGCCTTCAACACTTGGGAGGCAGAGGCAAGCAGATCTCTGAGCTGAGGCCAGCCTGGTCCACACAGCCAATTCCAGGCCTCGTCTCAAAATTTGTATGTGTATGTAGTACCTTTATGTGTGGTGTGTGTATGAGTGTAGTATGTGTGGGATGTAAGTGCATGTGTGGGTGGCCTGCTGAACCACTCACTGTCCCTTTAGCCTTCCACGAGGCTGAGATGATTGGGTAAGCCACGGTACTGAGAGAACTTTCGCTCTTCATGGATGAGCAGCCCATGGTTCCTGAATCAGTTTTTGTTTGTGTTTTTTGAGACAGGGTTTCTCCATGTAACCAAAGCTATCCTGGAACTCTCTGTGTTCAAGCTGGCCTTGAACTTACAATGATCCACCTGCCTCTGTTTCTTGAGAGCTAGAGTTAAAACCACGTGCTACCATGTGTGGCATCATTTTTTGAAAGTATGTTTTCCACAGAATTTTCATTTTTGTCAAAACTCAGCTATTCACACTGACTACTGCTCTTCTGACCAGCACATATCCAAACTGTAAGCTTTATCTTGAAGTCAGGCCGTGTTAACCCTCCAACTCTTATCTTCACTTTCAAGGCTATTCTGCCTATATTGTCATTTGAATTTCCATATGAATTTATAAATTGGTTTGCCAATGCCTAGAAAATGGTCTGGTAGAGATAATGCCCAATCTGTGGGTAAATTCCAGAACCTTCCACCACTGAGAACCCGATCCATGCACTCTGTGCACTCTCTTTAGGTTGTCTTGGGTTTTGTTTGCCACCATTCCAGCTTTCAGTCTGACAAAGTCTGAGTTTTATTAGGTTCACTCCCAGTTTCACACTTGTTATAGAACAAACATGGCTGCCGTGGCTAGTATCATCCTTTAACTTTAGTTTCTGTGGCTCCCTGTCAGTGAGCAGACTGCCAATGAGTGTGTATTGACCACGCTTGTGCAGCCTCTCTAAGCTCACTCACTGTTCTAGTGTCTTGTGGGTCTTCTCATACTTAAAACAAACAAACAAACAAACAAAACAGAACTGCATTTATTTGTGTGGGGTGGGAGTGTTTACCCTGAATTTATGAGTGACACCCTAGTACTATGCTCACACAGGTCAGCATAGGGCATCACATCTCAAAGGAGTGGAGTTACACATGGTTGTGAGCTGACATGCAGGTGCTGGGAACTGAACCCAGGTTTTCGGCAAGAGTATCCTGCTGTGAACCACTGAGTCCTCTCTCTAGTCCCCTCGCCACCCCCGCCTCTCATATTATCTCATGGATGACTGTGTAGTTCGTGCATGAATTATGTTGAATTATTTCATTGTAAGGATGGTTATGCCTTTTCCTTGCTTGGTTGTACTGGACAGAACCTCTGAGGGTGGTGAGACTGGATGTCCTTGTCTTGTTTTGCATTTTAGGAGGAAAGCTTAGTCTCTCACATTAGGTATTATATCAGCTATCTTTTTAAAATAACAGATGTCCTTTGTTGGATTGCGGATGTGGAACTAAGGAGATTGCTAGTGAAAAGTGGAAACTTGGTGGAGGGAGAGCAGGGAGAGTGGGGAGAGCAAGGGCGTGGATGGCACAACCGAGTGGTACCACACTTACCTGGTTGGAGTGAGGGTCAGGTTCAGTCCCCACTCAGCAGATAGGGATGGTGTTAGGAGTGAGGGCCATGCGCGGGCCACGCTGCAGGCCTGGAGACTCCACTTGGAAAAGCCCTGCTTAGGCTGTGGCAGTGGGCATCCCACTGGTCAGTACAAGATGCTCTGAGGAGAGGAAAACAGCAGGGCTTGCTTCCCTCTCCCCACAGACTTAGTTTTGTCCTCTGAGCTCAGTCTGAGCTGGGCCTGCGTTAGGACAGGGTGATGAGGTCTGCCCAGGAGACCAGGAATATTTCAGATGAGCATGTGGTGGCATGCTAACAGTGTCATGAGATTTTTTTTTTCTCTTCCATTTATTGAGGCAGGGTTTCTCTGTGTAACACTGCCCTGGCTGTCCTGGACTCAGTTTGTAGACCAGGTTGGCCTTGAACTCATAGAGTTCAAGAACTCCTTGCCTCTGCCTCCTGAGTGCTGGAATTACCTGGCTGCTAAACATATTTTTGATGATAAGTTTATCATAGTCCTGCTGTTGTTGGAAGAGTACTTAGCATAAATGATACCCATTAAAGCCATGGAACATTAGTATTCTGAAGTTCTCAGGACCCAGAGCTATACTAAACCTCTACCCTCTGTTGCTGAATATGGCTGCTTGGGTTCATCTGTGCTGTAAGACAGGGCTGAGACTCTTCATGGCAGTGTAACTCAGTAAGAGCAGGCTTTAGTGCTGGCATGTCAAGTGCAGGCAGTGGTGATATCCCCAAGGCCCCCTGCACAGCATCAAGTGCTCTCTGCAATTTCCAGTTTTGCAGTTCAAGTTTCATCCTTGATCAGTTATGAATTGATTGATAGCTAATATTAGGAGTGTGTTCTGATTAAACTGTTCTAGAATATCTGTGAGTTAACACAAGTAGGCTGCATTTCATAGTTCCCAACAAATACTTATGCTGTTTCCACACGTGAATCTCTCATTGTGTGGCACACAGTGGCCCAGCTCAAAGGGTTCATTCCTTAGCACATCCAGAGGGAGCTCCTTTACTAACGGAGCTGGTTAGGTGCCAGGTTACAGAATTATCTTCGACGTTGATATAGAGAGTCAGTAGGTGCTGGCCTGCACCAGCCTTTGGTTGGTCACGTCTGAGGTTGTGCCTAGTTCAGGTTCATTTTCGCAGTATTTACACTTGGAAGCACTGGTATTTATAGTATGATAGTGTCTGTTTTATTCACTTGAAGCACAGTTTTGTCTCTGAAGTGCAAGGTGTACAGCTGTTTCTTTGCTGTCATGACTCAGGAACACAATGTGGAACACATTGGAACCAGCGTAACCAACAGTGGAGAATCTGACCTGGCTGATGTCGTTCATGGATTGCACCAGACAAAAGTGATGGCTGCTCATAATAACAGCAAACCTTTCTGTTGTTTTATTTATTACAGAGGAAGACATAAGAACCTTCTAGATCAAGATACTTGAATTATCAAGATTCTACACTGTTTTCAATCCTGATTTTCCAATAAGGTAGATTTTTTTTTTAAAAAAACATATATTGACATATTTAAAAATGAGTTAATGCATACCTGTTGCTCTTTCTCAAATTCATTCCCTAAGGTGTCTGGAGATGAATTGTATGTTGCATGCGGAACACTCTTCACTGTGGGACTCATGAAGTTTCCAAGGTAAGACTTTTTGACATGTTCTAGTCTCTTGTTAAACAAAGACTATATTTCAAAAAACCCTAAAATATTATAAAAGACAAATGTTAGTCTCTCAGAAATACTTGTATAAGAACAGTAATTATCATCTATCTGCAGTGGTTTGAATGAAAATGCTTATATTCAGGTTCATATATTCAAATGCTTAGTCTTTAGTTGGTGGAATTGTTTGGGAAGGATAGGAGGTGTGACCTTACTGGGGGGAGGTGTTCCTGAGGGTGGGCTTTGAGATTAGCTTTCTCTGTTTTGAGACAGAGTTTTTCTGTGTAGCCCTGGCTGTTCTAGAACTTCTTTTGTAGACCAGGCTGGCCTCAGACTCAGAGATCCATCTACCCTGCCTTTGCCTCCTGAGTGCTGTGATTACAGGTGTGGGCTGCCACCTGTCGGCCTGACAAAATACCGGGCATGACTGGGAAGGGACCTTCTAGATTAGGTTCACTGAGGTGGGAAGAGCCAGCCTAGCTATTTGCAGCACCATCTTACAGGCTAGGGTTTGGGATGGATAAGAGCACCTCAGGCCATTTCTCTCTGCTTCTTGGTTGTATGTGACATGACCAGAAGCCTCATGTCCCTCCCTGCTGCCATAACTTCCCCAGTAAGGACCGTGCCCTCAAACTGTGAGCCAGAACAAACCTCTCTTCTCTTACGCTGTTTTTGTTAGGAACACCGCACTGACTGGGAAGAGCTTGGCTGCAATCATTAGACAACTGTGTTGAAGTAGGATTTGAAGGATTTGTACAAGAGCCTGTGTTTTAGCTGCTTGTTCTTTTTTTCTGATGTTCCATGAAAATAAAGTGGTGCTGCATTATGTGTTACTATAAATGAGTGTCAAAAGGAAGGGGCTCTAGGCATGACGGGTAGGCTCTTGGTCTTACCCAACCTTTGGATGGTTATACACTAGCTTTTGTGGATTTTGATTATTTATCAGTTTCATACATTTACTTAGTTTCCAGTCCCTGGATATTGCAAAGTCTTGCCTTCTTATGGGAAGTTGTGTCTGTCTGCTTCCCGTCTACTCCTTCTAAGTGGTTGTAAATGCATTAGACTGCAATTCAGAGGAAGTTGACATGGCCTCCAGGAAGTTGACAGGTTCGTATCTCGAGCTCCGCTACTTAATTTTCTCCAGTGTTTATTTCTTACTAAAATTTTTTCATTCTGTTTCAGTGAAGTTGTACTAGGACACCTGACAGTTCACATTGATTTGTCTGCACTGGATGTTCCTTCCACTCACTATTCCAACCTGTCATGTGACAGGATCTAATTCTGTGATGTGTCAGGGAACCAGGATGAACACAAAAGTAAATAAATTAGCATGTTCTGGGGGAAAATCCTACACTGGAAAGAAACCAATCACAGTTCTGTCTTAAAGGGACAAGATACAAACTGTTATACAGTGAACTTGCCTTTAGTAGGGATTGTGGTCTGTACTGGCTAGTTTTGTGTGTCAACTTGACACAGGCTGGAGTTATCACAGAGAAGTGAACTTCAGTTGGGGAAATGCCTCCATGAGATCCAGCTGTGGGGCATTTTCTCAATTAGTGATCAAAGGGGTGGTGCCATCTCTTGGCTGGAAGTCTTGAGTTCTATAAGAGAGCGGGCTGAGCAAGCCAGGAGAAACAAGCCAGCAAGGAACATCTCTCCATGGCCTCTGCATTAGCTCCTGCTTCCTGACCTGCTTGAGTTCCAGTCCTAACTTCCTCTGGTGATCAACAGCCATGTTGGAAGTAAGCTGAATAAACCCTTTCCTCCCCAACTTGCTTCTTGGTCATAATGTTTGTGCAAAAATAGAAACCCTGACTAAGACAAATTGGTACCAGAAGTGGGGTATTCCTGTGACAACTTGACCATGTTTTGGGGAGGACTGTAGAAGGACTTTAGAACTTGAGCTAAAAGAACAGTCACTGGCTGTTAAAAACTATGTGGGATATTCTATAGGAGCTTGGAAGATCATGTTGAAAACAGTGCAGAGATGGAGGTCTGGCTTGTGAAATTTCAGAGGGAACATTAAAGACTCTTATCAGGGCCATGTTGTTTTGACTGTGAAGATTCTGTGGTTCTGGTTAACTGGGGCTAAAGTATCAGTTGTGATTAACAAGATACCAGAACTACTAAAGAGAGAACTTTGCATTACTGGGACTATTGATGCTGGTTAGCTGGAGCTAAGAAATTAGCGGTGATTAAAAAGAGACCAGCATCATTGAGGTGACATCTTCTGGGAAGTGTTTTCTGAGAACACAAAGAGGTTGTGTTCCAGAGATAGCCAAGGTTGTACCTTGTGCTGCAGCAGGACTTGGTAATGTGTAAGAGTCACCCAGGTGGTACTGGTTTTGACAGCACGAAGGGGTCATGAAGAGCAACTGAGGCTCGGCACAATGAGAGGCCATAGAAGGCCATTGATAAAGGTGCAGCCTCAGTTTATAATTGATGGCCCAGGACTGAAGGTGTCATGCAAAGGAGTTGAGGCTTGGCACCGTAAAGACAGTCTATGAGAGGCTATTGGTAAAGCCTAGTTACAGCATTGTTTTGGGAATGCCAGTACCATGCAATGACCACCAAAGACAGCAGCAGCAGTGGAGAACAGGCATCTGGAGCCCAGAAGACAAGATGTGTGTTACAAAGGGCAGAGTTAGAAAAGTGACCAAAGCCCTTAGAGGAGCCCAGAAGATCGTGAGTTGAATCCCAGACACTGGTTTTGCTTTTGATTGTGACTGTGCCCTGATATTTTTCCCTCTTAAAGGAAAAATATATTTTAGTGGAGCCCACAGTTAAGAGACTTTAAATTTTAAAAGATAAATTGATTAAACTTTTAATATATAAAGACTGTGAGACTTTAAATCTTGGAGATAAATAAAAACATAAGGGTTGAGGCTTAATAGTGATGTGTTTGTGTGTCAAGTTGACAAGGGGTCAATTGTACTGGCTAGTTTTGTGTGTCAACTTGACACAGGCTGGAGTTATCACAGAGAAGTGAACTTCAGTTGGGGAAATGCCTCCATGAGATCCAGCTGTGGGGCATTTTTTCAATTAGTGATCAAAGGGGTGGTGCCATCTCTGGGCTAGAAGTCTTGAGTTCTATAAGAGAGCGGGCTGAGCAAGCCAGGAGAAACAAGCCGGCAAAAAACATCTCTCCATGGCCTCTGCATTAGCTCCTGCTTCCTGACCTGCTTGAGTTCCAGTCCTAACTTCCTCTGGTGATCAACAGCCATGTGGAAGTAAGCTAAATAAACCCTTTCCTCCCCAACTTGCTTCTTGGTCATAATGTTTGTGCAAAAGTAAAAACCCTAACTAAGACATGGTCCTTACCACAGGTTCAAGCAACAGGGTCAACTGACCATTGACTGAAACCTTTAAATAAATCTTTGATTTTTGCAAGCTGACTCTCTTCAGAATTTGTTATTGCTACAGAAAGCTGACTGACAGGAAGAGGCAGCCTGAACCAAGGTGGTAGTGGCATGAAGAAAAAATGCTCAGGATTCATCACTGGGGCTGAGTGGTTTACTGGGTGCTGTGTGACCTAGGGGAGCCCTGGTTTACAGTGGAAGAGGCACCTGCTCACGCAGGGTGAGCTGGGTATATGCATCTCAGTAACAGTAAAAGTGATGTCACTCCACTGAGTGCTTATGATCAGTGCTTGGCGTCGGGGTCTACGGAGGAAGTGGGAAACACACTAAACATTGAGGGCCTCTGCTATTAAGGATCCTGGGAGTGAAGGGATGAGGATGGAATCAGAGGGTAGGGTTGGAAGGTAACTCTGGTCTGTTCTGTACAGCCTGTTTTACCATTCTCGCCACAGTGTGAATCCAGGGACTCAAGGTTTAATTTGTCAACTCTACATGCTTATGTAGTCTTGTCTTAAAATTGGACTTTGTAAGTATAAATATGTACTAAGGCACTGTTTTTACTTGAGTGAAGCATGGATTTCCAAGTCCCATAAAATCTTATTAGTAAAAAACGACCATGCTCAAGTAGAGCAAGGGCATTAACAGGGAAACCCAAGGCATTTCTGCCGTGGTGACTGCTGTTTGGGAGAAATGGTACCATTGAATGTGTTCTGGATGTATTTTGAAAGGGTGTGCCGATAAAGTCAAACTAGAAACAAAAGTCCGGGCGAGTGGAAGAAGAATGGAGTTTTCAGCAACGGGATCGATTATGCATTTTAGGGGAGCCTGGCTGCGGGGTTATCAGACACCTTCTTGGACAAGCTGGCATGGAAACGCCTTAGACACCTGGTAGACAGGGTCAGGCTGCTGAGCCCACCGTGTGGCGTTCAGAGAAGGACCGGGGCTGGATATACACATTCTGGGCTCAACGGCATCCGTGGGCATTGCGTCTTTGGAATGGGATGACTCCACTTATGTCATTTGTGCAGACAGAAAACAAGTTCGGTGTCATGTTCCGCCAAAAAAGGCTGGCCCGAAACGAGTTAACTGTTGTCAAGAAAACAACAAAATCTTAAAGCACTCAGAGCTGGGTTGACAAAGAACCCCAAGGCTGAGCTGTGTGTGGTAAACAAGAGAAGCGTTTCAGAAGGATGCAGACGCCCCACGGGGCGTGCCAGGGTTGGAAGGAAAAGCACTAGCAGGAAAAGCATCTCGGAGGTTCGGGGTTCTGAAGCACCGAAGCATAAGCCCCATTCTCGCTCTCTGCACTTTGGAGGTGGAGGGGACACTGACCAGCGACCCCACTGGCGGCGCAAGCTCCGGGGTGGGTGTGCGCTGCTCCGGGGCAGGGAGGCACCGGGGCTACGTTACCAGATCCGCCGAGGCAAGGCCAGAGCGGACGGAGAGACCCGCGGCGCCCCGCCTCGGGAGGAGCCTGTCCGGCGGCTCCGGGGAGGCCGGCGCCGGCTGACCGGACTACGACTGAGAGGGGAGGCGGCGGCGCTAGGGCCGTTACCTGCTCCGCGCTGCTCCAGCAGCTACCTGGACCCGGGACTTAAGGCAGCGCGGGGGTCGCCATGGAAACCACGCGAGGCCTCTTGGGACCGCTAGCTCGAGTGTGCGCCTGCGTATTTGGCACTGTGGAAAAGGCGGCCGGCCGGAGTTGGGGGCGGGGCACCAGGTGCGCGCATGCGTTCTTGGGCCAGGGGCGGGTCTGGGAGGCCTTGTACACTGAGAAGCTGGAGCCCAGAAGGCACAAGGAATTTATAGCTGACCCTGCTTCTTGCCGCAGTGCCAGGAAGGGAGAGGACTGGGGACAGAGTGTCCTTGTTAACTTGGTTTTATACATGGTGATGCTTCTTGCTAAAACTAAATGCGAGCACAAAGACTGTGTTTGGTGTATAGCATTTCCAAACTGACAACAGGCAGGCAAAGATAGCCACTCAGGTGGTAGAATTATAGCTGTTATTTTTCAGTTTGATTGTTCAAACTGGCATTTTTAATTTTAAATTCCTTGTTGCTAAGAAGGGTTGCATAAGAAGCTGTAATAGCTTTATTGGTGTCATGCAAAAAAAAAAAAACACAAAAAAACAAGCGCCCTTCCCCCCCCCCCGCTCCCCCCCCCAACCCAGGGCTCTCATAGGGAGGAAGAGTTTATTCTGGAGCTAAACATGAATGATTGTGGCCTGGAACACAGATCTTACCTCAAATATCATGTTCCAACGTGGTAAATGTTTTGTAAAGTTTTAATAGTTATAGAACAAAATAAGTCACAAATCAAGCCACTTGTAAAATATGTAAGCAAGGCCTGTCAGATACCAAGTAGGTTAGAGCAAACCAGGAAAATCTATAGGCCCCAGGTGCTTTGGGTTGGCAGAAGTGAGGGCCTGTTGGTGCTTCGTAAAAGGATTTACCTGATGGTCATATAAATGCTATATCAATCATGGGCCCGTACAGTGGCCAGCCCATTAAGGAGACTAAAGATAGCCCACGGTAATTTGGTTCCAAACCCGTTACATTCTATCTAGCTACAGTTATGTAATCTACTAAGCTAATCAGATTTTAGGATCTTCAACATGGGTGTGACTTCTTCTGTGGGATTTCAGTTCACAGTGTCCATTATTCTTATTTCATAATTTCTCTCTCCCCTGCTTACCTTTTATTTTGGCAGCACTAGGGGTGGAACCCAGTGCCTTAGGTTTTGATTTTTAATTCTCACCACATTGTCCAGACCGGCTTTTAACTTCAGGGGTTAGGTGGTCCTCTTAACCCAGCCTCTCAAGTGGCTTGGTCTACCAGGATGAGCCTAGCCTTTTAGCTCACTTTTAAACTTGGTATAAATCTTTGAAAATTTTGATTTGGCAGAACTTTTGAGTTATCAAAATTTGGTCTGTGATATATGTTCCTTCAGGTTGCCGATTACTTTTTTATATTTTTTACAGTCAGTGTCTCACTCTATACATAGGCCAGGCTAGCCTTGAACTCATAGAAATCAGCCTGTCTCCGTCTCCTGAGTGCTGGGATTAAAGGTAAGTCCTACCATAAATTAGCTTTTGTTTTTAGTGTATATAGAGGCAGATTTCTACTAACTCTCTTAAGCACTATGTTTTTTGAGACAGGATCTCTTATAGTCCAGTTTGGCCTCACAATTGTTATGTAACTGAGTATGACCTTTATGTCCTTTAAATTTTTAATTAAAATGTTTTTTTATTTTTTGAAGATATATTTTTATTTTATGTGTATAGGTGTTTTACTCGCATGTATGTGCATGTGTGTACCAGGTGCATGTATGCAGTGACTGAGAAGGCCAGAAGAAGGTGCCGGAATTAGAACTGGGGTTAAAGATAGTTCTTAGCCATCAAGAAGGTCCTGGGATTTGCATCCAGGTCTTCTACAAGAGCAGAAAGTACTCTCAATCACTAAGCCATCTCTCTGGCACCTATTTATTTTGAGACAGGCTCTTACTATGTAGCTCTAGCTGGCCTGGCTTCATAGACTGGGCTATCCTTGAACTGCT
Organism: Montemys delectorum; assembly: GCA_019843815.1. Taxonomy (NCBI): domain Eukaryota; kingdom Metazoa; phylum Chordata; class Mammalia; order Rodentia; family Muridae; genus Montemys; species Montemys delectorum. The sequence goes on from JADRCD010160553.1 coordinate 17,631, forward strand.
CCTCGATGCACAGTTATTTTGTTTTTTTAAGAATATTTTTATCCCCCAAAAAACCAACCAACCAAACAAACAAAAAAGCCAGGCAGTGGTGGCGCACGCCTTTAATCTCAGCACTTGGGAGGCAGAGGCAGGTGGATTTCTGAGTTCAAGGCCAGCCTGGTCTACAGAGTGAGTTCCTCCAGGACAGCTAGGGCTATACAGAGAAACCCTGTCTCGAAAAAACAAAACAAAAAACCCCCAAACAAACAAGAATATTTTTATCTTTTGCTGGGCTTTGTGATATGTGCCTTTAACCCTAGCACTGGAGGCAATGGCAGGCAGATCTCTGAGTTCAAGGCCAGCCTGGACTACAAAGTTCTAGGATAGCCAGGGCTACACAAAGAAACCCTGACTCAAAAGAAACAAACTAGAACATCTAACAACAAAATCAGAATATTTTTATATAATCTTACAGTCTTATATTTGTTTGTTTGTTTGCTTTTTTGAGACAGTGTTTCTCTGTATAGCCCTGACTGTCCTGGAACTCACTCTGTAGACCAGGCTGGCCTCGAACTCAGAAATCTGCCTGCCTCTGCCTCCCAAGTGCTGGGATTAAAGGCATGCACCACCACTGCTTGGCTGACAGTTTTGTATTTGTATGTGATGTATCTTGATATATTTATCCCCACCCCAGGAACTTGAATTCTTGATCTCCTTTTCCTACCTCCCAAAATGTTGGAACCTCAGGCCTGTACCACTGTGTTAGTTACTTTTCTTTTGCCATTGTGACGGCTGAAGAAACTCCATTTTATGCTAGGCATCCATCTTGGTATTTACTAGCTGTTTGTCTCTTCCCTGGAAGATAAATTCCCAGTAATCCTGACTCAGTGACCTCCCAACCCAGAAATGTCCAGCTGATATCCTTGCTGTGTTATGACTAACTGCTTTTTGGCTTCTGTAACGTGCTTATGCAGATGTTCAAGGACTGTTTTGAAGTTGCCTTGACGGCCTAGTCTTGGCAGAGCAGAACAGCCCCTGACTTGCTTGCGTAGACACTCAATGTCTCCTTGTGATTTTTACCATTAGAAATTCTTCCCTCAGTCTTCTTTGCATGGCAGTCTCAAGTTTGGCTTGGATACTCCTGTCAGTACATCTTTTAATTATAATTGGAATAAGTTTACAGGCTCTCCCCTGGGGCCAGGAACTCCATAGCACGTGATAAAGCACTGTGACCTAGGCAGGTTATAGAAGAGTTTATTGGGGGCTTACAGTCTCAGAGAGTTAGGTGATGACCATCATGGCAGGGAGCATGGTAGCTTACATTCTGATCCGGAAATAGGAAGCAGAGGAGGTGGGGAAGTGGGGAGGTAGGTAGGTAGAGAGGGAGGGAGGGAGGGAGGGAGGAAGAGCTAGGCTTCACCTCCTTATCATCGTTCCAAACAGTTTCACCAGCTGGGGATCAAATACTCAAATCTATGAGCCTCTGGGGCCATTCTCATCCAGCACAGATGCTGAGTGGTGCACCCCTGAATGCTTACCTGGCCACACAGCTGCTTTTGGAGGTGGAAAACAATTCACAGACACATTGAATTTTAAGACTTATTTGGGATATCTGGCAATTCTGTTTGTCATGTCCCAGCTCAGCAATTTCAATAGGACACTTCAAGAACTCAGCTTGACTTTTCAGAGCCCTGATTATACATTAAAAAAAACAAAAAACAAAAAAAACCTGTCTGTCGTGGGTCTGTTGTGGTGGTGCACACCTTTCTTTAATCCCAGTGCTTGGACGGCAGAGGCAGGGGGAATCTCTATGAATTTGAGGCCAGCTTGGTCTTCATAGAGCGTTCCAGAACAGCCAGGGCTATGTAGAGAGAATCTGTCTCAAAAAACCAAACCAAACCAAACCACCACCACCACCAAAATCAAAATTACAACAATAGCAACAACAAACCAAATCAAACTAAGAATGTATTTTAAAAAATCACGGTGCAAAAGGAGGCACTGGGAATTTGAGGAAAGCATTGTAGACCTTCCTTTGTATCATGTGAAGAGAACCAGATCAATAGCCTCACTCTGAGTGGAGGCTAAGTTTAGGGCTGTCCAGATCAAAGGATGGTTTGTGCAAAGCACCCAGAGTGAAGCTGGCTGATGATGAACTTCAAAAACCTGGTGGCTGTTACTTTAGCCAGAAGTTTTGTTTTTCCTGTAGACCTCACGGATCACGGCTGGAGGGGGCACCGTTATAGAACATGGACTTCGTCCTCTGAGCAGATGTATATTCTCCATAGAACATAAGGACACAGCCACAGTTTAGATTTCTAATGCCCATGGCAGTTAGAAAATAAGCTTATTGCTGTCTTACATAGTCCTTAGAGAAAGGAAAAATAGAAGGTTCATAACAGGTTTTATGATGTGAAAAGTATTTTTGTGTGTAGGAAAAAAACAGTACATGCACAGTGTAGATATTTTGAAAACAGAGAAAAGAATTAATGTAAAATAGGTTTATAATCTTCATGGATATAAAGTATCTTGATTATATCCTCCCCCACACTTCCCATCACATATGCCTCCCACTTTATGATTGGTTTTTTAACTATCTGAATTGAGTTAGTACTGGGCGTGGGTCACTCACTGGGATGTGGGGAATCTAGTGGTATACACATAAAGAAAAGCGCCTTTTCCCTTACCAACGCCAGTGGTTCCACAGTTAAGGATGGGCCTCAGGAGCCCATCCACCCTGAATGCAGGAAGTTGTAACTGGCTTAATCCTGGGTAGGTTTTATGTGGGGAGCCACCCCTGTAACGGTCATGTCATATCCAGGGACGGCCTTTTACAGCCATCCTCCCTGACATTCTCTCTCCTTTCTCTTCTCTCATACTCCCTGAGTTTTGGCAAGATGGCTGATATAAATGTCCTGTCTATGTTTGAGCACTCCCAGTTGCTCATTTTCCACACTTTTAACTGTAAGTGTCTCTGATTTAGCTAGTACACATTGTAGTGAGAAGCTACTATATGCCATTGAATGGGGCAACCACTGGGAACTAAATAAGGGAGGGGTTGGGGGTGGGAGGGTGGAGAGAAAGAGGGTAGGGAATTATTAATCTAAACCAAGGATGTATGAATTAGTCTTCTCAAACCTTATTCATTAATAAGCTGATTAAAAATATAATCCTTAAAGGAGTTTGAACAAAAGTTCTCCACATTAGTAACCATTGCTGCACCTTGAAGACCTGGGCTATTAAAACCTCAGTACCGGTGCTGGTGAGATGGCTTAGCCGGTTAGAGCACTGACTGCTCTTCTGAAGGTCCTGAGTTCAAATCCCAGCAACCACATGGTGGCTCACAACCACCCGTAATGAGATCTGACACCCTCTTCTGGTGCATCTGAAGACAGTTACAGTGTAGTTATTTATAATGATAAATAAATCTTTGGGCCAGAGCGAGCAGGAACTGAGCAAGCAGGATCTACCAGAGCGAGCAGGTTTGACCACCAGAGCAAGCAGAGGTCCTAAAAGTCAATTCCCAACAACCAGATGAAGGATCACAACTATCTGTACACCTACAATATATATTCATATACATAAAATAAATAAATCTTAAAAAACCCCAAAACCTTAGTGCCAGGGGCTGGAGAGGTGTCTCCATGGTTAAAAACACTGACTGCTCTTCCAGAGGTCCTGAGTTCAATACCCAGCAACCACATGGTGGCTCACAACCATCTGTAATGGGATTGGATGCCATCTTCTGGTGTGTTTGGAGATAGTGACAGTGTACACATATACATAAAATAAATAATTCTTTTAAAAAAAAAAAAACTACATTACATACATACATATCTCTCTATATAGCCTCAGTGCCAGACACAGGTTACCTGCCTCTGAGGTATTGGCCAGAGAAGTCCAAGGCTCCCCAGATAACACAGGCTATTGCTGCTGCTCTTGCTGCATTCCAGAAGTAACTGGGAAGACTCACTTTCTCACTGTGGACAGAGGAATCAATGTTGGACTGATGAGGACTGCGGTTACACTCTGCTTCTGGCTAGCTCTCATAGTTCTGGAAGGTGCTGTGCAGGATGCTGCTGGGAAAAAGACTCTAGTGGTCCATCCAGCTCTGGGCCCTAGATGATTCAATATGGGTATGGCAGGCAAGATGGGCTCACTGGCAATTGTGGCAAGACTGTTTATGGGTGACCCTGTCCTCCTGATGGGATGTGACACATGCTTCACAGGAATGAGTTCAGTCCTGTGGCTAGAGAAGTCATGGGCCCAAGGGGAGAAATTACTGATGTTGTTTCTCTAAACGATCATGTTGTTAATCTGCCTTCTAAATTATTTATGTTTGTTCCTATGGATTTATGCTGCCCAAAGTTAAATTTTGACTTGTGAATTAGTTGACTTTGAATTAGTTTGACTTGTGAATTAGTTGTTCTTTCTCATCATAACACCCACCTGGAGACAGGGACCAGATTTCAGGATCTCTGAGACACTGGTGAAAAGAGCAGGTGCCAGAGTCAAAGAGAGTCTGGACTGCTAACATTTGGGCTTCTTTACTAGTTTTGTACTTTGATTTTTTTTAAAAAATGCAACTCAAATCACCTGTATAAATAAGATGCTTTAGAGCTTGTTGTAAATATACCGAAAAGCCTGTAAAATAGACATTATTTCTAGTTACAGCCACCAGCTCTGAAGTGTCAGTGAAGTTTTACAGCACCCAACAGCTGGTGGAGTGAGAAAGCAGGAAAACAGGCCAGTCACAGAGGAATCTCTGTTGTGCGACAGTTCTTTGGGTTTTTAAATAACCCTCTAGAAAATTTAAAGCAGGAAGCTGCGCTTTATTTAAACGGCCACTGCGTCTGTTTCAGTCTTCATAACTCTGTTGTTTGTCGAAAGCCGCGTGAATCCAGTCTCGTCCTGGATAAGGTGGCGTTTTCTGGGCTTTTCCCTAGGCTCTGGACTCCTCGCTTCTTTTCTACACCTCACAGTTTCCCCAGCCCCGCCTCTTCTGCCCTAGGCACCTCTCCAGGGTCGGTGATTGGTTCACTCCCTAGCTCGCAGCCTGGCCTTTTAGGGACTGTTGTTAGGCCTTTAAAGTGATAAGGGAAAGGGTCCAGTGGCTGCTTTTACCAGCCAATCATTTTCCTGACATCCCAAACGGAGGGGGAAGCCCAGGATGTCTCCCCATTACTCTTTAGCCTCTTGGTTGGAAGGGAGGGCTGGGAGCAGAGGCTTGGATCCCCGCCAGCATTGACCTGGCACCTGCTTCGCCAGCGTCACTGCGGGATTTGTCCAGCGACTTCCCTAGCAGGGGTGTGTTAGGGGGAGTCCTCTTTCCGACTGTCGAAATGGTTATCAAAGTGTTTGTTGCCACATCTTCTGGGTCCATAGCGGTAGGTGTCTGGGGCTCTGTGGGCTTTCTTCCTTTGATTTTCTGGATGACTCCTAGTTGGAAGCAGAAGGACTGGGTATGCCCTGGCTTTGGCCTTGAACGCTGTTTTTGTTTTTGCGTGGGAGTCAACTGCACAATGCGGTGAACATGAGCGCCCTCCGCTTTTTGCCTCTGTCTTCGCGCGATGTTGGAAAGTTTGTGAAGTGTGTAATCTGGCAGGTGGGCGTGAAAGGTGACTGGAGGGTGGAGAGTTTCATGTTCTTTTTAATCTGTGCTTTGTGTGCTGTTGGTAGTGCTGTGTAGTATTAGCTATTTGGAATTTTTTTTTTCCCCTTACCATTCATTCTGTAAGATGCAGGCTAAAACTTGGAGACAGATGACGAGCCAGGGAAAGATGAATCAGATCGCCAAAACGACCCCGGGGCATAATTCCTCCTATATTTGAAATAGCTGGAAGCCTTTCGAAGCTAGTAGGTGTGATGTTATTATTTGTAGAAAATGATGTCACAATGACAGCAGCAATCCCATCTGAGGCCACATTTTAAATGCTCTCAGAAGTGAGGGCACCCAGAGTGTGAGCCAAGAACCCGGCTCCATACCAGGGCTTAGTCTGGATTGCTTGAGACCACCCACCCTCTGATCCCGGCCTCTGTTCTGTGCTGTGTAGACTCTCTGGTGGAAGAAATAAGATCGATTTAGAGACTCAGTACTAGGAATGAATTAATTGTAGGAGACTGGCTTCAGGTGGACTCCAGTATATGTTTGGTTGAGGTTCTGGCCAGTATTTTAGCAGAAATGAGGAAGGCTGTGGGAGGAAAACAGTTTATTAATCTCAAGAGTTAAAGACCAGAGAGGGGGCTGTTTCCTTTTATAGCAGCTTCCTACAGGGTCTCAGGTTACAGCTGGAATTCTGACAGTCACTCTGCAGAGGTGTTTCCAGGCCCTGGCTAAGTACCAGCCCCAACCACAATTTGTGGAGGGCCACCACTCCCAACCATGGACATTCAGAAGGGTTTCCAGAGAAGGTGGACAGAAAACAAAAGAGTTTGGCAATCCCACCCACCCATCCACGATGGTTTCTGTGGTTCTATTCATTTTGTAGGATGTAGACTAACTCAGACTTGGAAATAGATGACATCATGCGGCCCTGAGTTGATGCCCTGGACTAGGAGGAAAAGAGGAGCACACAGCTCACAGAGTGGAGAATTCCAGTCACAGAGACTACAAATGTCGACCTTCCGTGGCTGTTGATGGGTGTACATGACATGCACATCCATGTTTCTTCACTGCTGGGATCATACCTGGGGCCCGACACTTGCTGTGTAAGCACACTGACTTACCACTGTGCTGCATCCTGGGAGTTCATGCTTGGGTCTCTTAGATTGGAAATAAATTTTCAAGGATAGTTGCTTTGGTGGGACAGTTTTGAAATGGGTTTCAAATGTTAGTGCTCAGTGTTGAAAACTTTTCATAGTTATTGACTTCTTTTTAGTTTTAGATGTGTGGATATTTTGCATACATATATGTTAGTATACCACATGTATACCTGATGCCCATAGAGGCCAGAAGAGGTGTCAGATGCCCTGGCACTGGAGTAACAGATGCATGTGGGTGCTGGGAATTGAAATCAGGATCTCTGGAAGAACAGCCAGTGCTCTCAACCAGTGAGCCACTTCTCCGGCTTAAGTCTTTTATCTGTTCTATATGGCTGTTTGTATTCTTCAGACAACAAGAATAAACCCATGGATTCCTTTGGTTTGTTTATTGTCCTGCATTCTTGAAGTCTGGGAGTCTGTTTTGGCCTTGGAGACTCTGGCGGGGATGGGGTGGAGGTGTCGCCCTTCACTCTGGACCTTGGAAGAGCTGAGTTAATTATGAGCCCCTAGATGAATATTTCAGTGCCATGTCTAACTGTGTGACCTTGGAGAAGGTATTTCTCTTTGCTAAGCCTCAATTTCCTTGTCTGTAAAATGAGGATAAGAATAGTGTTCACCTCATAGCTTGGTCATGAGGACTTCTGAGATACCACACTTGAGTGCCCATTACCGTGCCAGGGCCTGCCCAGGCGCTGGAAAGTTTTGTGATTATTAATTATAGTCAGTGGCAGCTGTTTGTTAATCTTAGTTGCCATTTTAATTTCTAGTAGCCACCATGAATTGACTATATTATCGACAACATATATTAATGAGCATTATAGTTGTGATCATCCTTAGTTACTCTGGCTATTAGCAACTATTTTTTTTTAGTAGAACTAAGGCTATGGTCATTACATATTGGAAGAACTGCCTAAAACCATGTAAGTGGAAGAATTTCTTTCCCAAAGAATGACAACATGCCAGGTGGTGGTGGCATACCAGGAGGCAGAGGCAGAGGCAGAGGCAGAGGCAGGTAGGTCTCTGTGAGTTTGAGGCCAGCCTGGCCTACAGAGCAAGTTCCAGGACTGCTAGGACTACATGGAGAAACTCTGTCTCAAGAAACCAAACCCCCTCAAAAAAAGAATGAGAACTCAGCACCCTACATTTTACCGCCGAGTGTTCAGGAATAGGATATTTCACCCAACAGCTTCTTGACAGAAACAGCCATGCAGCAGCTGCTTGTGTCTCTGCTGCACATGTGTTGGCAGTCTGTGTTGGGGGTCCGCAAAGATCAGACGGGTTTAGAAAATGAGATCTGGGCCATCAAAAACCAGCCAACAATCTCATCGATAGGACCTGAACGTATGCGTTGGTCCCATTTTAACAATCACACTCAAAGATCTGGGCCACAAGGTACCATGTTGAGGAGGGCTTTGGCCTAAGAGAATGTGGAAAGCAGGAGAGAGTGGGTGTCTTCTCATATGGCCCTCTTCTCTAGATGGCTGCCCCTGCAGTGGGGTAGCAGGACAGAGGAGGGAGGGGAAGCCTCCACTGTTTTCAACGTGTTCAATCCCCCTACAGTGGCCACTTTTAAGGCAGAGACTTATAGGGACTTCCAGGTGTCTCAGTCTGCTCTCCCACTGGATTGATGAAATAAATGCGATGGGAAAAGTGGGACTCAGTGTGAGTGTATATGTTAGTGAGCATGTGTGTGCATGTGTTCACATGTATGCACACACATGCAGAGGCCAGAAGTCTAGTGCTCTGATTTATCATTATCTACCTTGTTCATTTGAGACAATCTCTTATTGAGCCTGGAACTAGGCTAGCAGCCTGTAGGTCCCATAATCCTCCTATTTCTGCTTCCCACAGATTGTGGTCACAGGTGTGCATGTGGTGACACCCAGATTGTGGTCACAGATGTGCATGTGTGGTGACCAGGTTTGATTACAGGTATGCATGTATGGCGACCAGATTGTGGTTACAGGTGTGCATGTGGCGACCAGATTGTGGTCACAGGTGTGTATGTGGTGACCAGGTTGTGGTTACAGGTATAAATGTGTGGCGACCAGGTTGTGGTTACAGGTGTGCATGTGGTGACCAGGTTGTGGTCACAGGTGTGCATGTGGCAACACCAGATTTTTATACAAATTCTTTGGATCCGAATTCATGTCTGTGCAGCAAGCACTCTTATGTGTTGAGCTTCCTCCACCCTTACAAATTTTTGTAGTTTGGTCTTTCTCTCTAGCCCTAAAAAATTTGGTCTGGGTGCCAGTCAATGGAAACTCACCATTGTTACTTTAAAATACCGATCAGAACATGTATCTGGCAAACCAGGTGTGATGGCACACACTTGTAATCCCAGGACTGAGGAGGCTGAAGCAGGAAAAGCATAGGTTTGAGGTCAGCCTGGGCTATGTAGCTAGCTAGTTCTAGGCCAACTTGGACTGTGTAGTGAGAACCTGTCTCAAGTAAAACAAAACCCCACCTGATGGCATGGCCATTCTAACTGGAAAGAGGATGGGTGCGTAGCAGTGCAGGTTCCCCGATGTGACACAGAACACGTTACCACAGATCATCTCACTCACTTGCCACAAACACAAACACCCCAGAGGAAGAAATCCTGGGTCTGTTTTGCAGATGAGGGAATTGAAGCCTAAGACCTTGCTCATAGAGCGTCCTTGGAGCTAGGACATAAATGTCATCCACAGCTCCCATCTATCGGGCTCCACACTACAGTTTGGTGACCTCAGTTGGAGAGTCTCCTCACTGTACCAGACAATAAATAGAGGTGTCAAATGAAGGATTGAGAGAAGTGTGACTGTCAATTCCCAGACACACTAGAGTGGCCAACAGTCACTAGGTGACATCAGGACAGAGACAGAGCTTACTTGTGGGCAATTGCCACACACAGGATAGAGAAAGAGCTCTCTTAACCTCCACTGCTGGAGCATGAGTTCAGACCTGCAGACCTGTTCCTTAGGAAACAGCAAGCCCTTTGGCATCTGAGGATAGAGAAGTGACCTGGGTAAGATGAGTCTGGAGGAGATCTGCTAGGGTGCCATGTGCATCCCTCTTCCTGTCATAAAGGGGAGGAGGCCTCTGAAGGCTGATGTTGCGTGCATGGGGGTCAGCTCAGGAGGCTCCCAG
>JADRCD010160553.1:30000-40495 GCA_019843815.1 Montemys delectorum
TTTGGTGGGACAAACATGTGAAGGAATGTTTCGTTAAAGTGTGTGTGTATGTTCATGTGTATACCTGTGTATTTGTGCTTGTATGAAGTTCCCACAGAGGCCAAAAGAAGGCATCTGAGCTCTTGGAGCTGGAGTTGCAGGTGGGTGTGAACCACAAGGTGTGGGTGCTGGGAGCTGAGCACAAGTCCTCTGAGAGAGAAGCCAACACTCTTAACTGCTGAGATACTGCTCTGGCACCCCAGTTTCTATCACTGTTAGAAAAACTAGAAAATTTCATACTTGCACACGTTGAAAGATTAAATGATTTAAAAGGGTCTTCAATATGAATCCCTTTCACCCCAATTCCTGCTTATAGCTTTAGTTACAGTCCCCTGAGCTAGCCATCCAGGCTCTTACAGGGCCTCTGGCTCAGAAGGGTTCTCTACTTGGTCTGATTCTCTGCTGCTGTTAGTTTCCAGCCACATTTAAACCAAGGGCCTGGTGTGTCTACTTTACTCTGGCCTCAAACACTATGTAACTAGTGTTGGCAACTTCCTGTTTGAAACGTTCTATGTGTACTTGTCTCTAAATAGGGACAAGGGCTGGGGCCAGAGAGTGACATCGATCTCACTGTATAACCTTTTCTATTATTGTATTTTAAGAAATTATTTGTCAATACTACTTTTTGAAGCCCTTAAAGAGTTTAGGGTGTCTGGAGTGAAAAGCACTTGCTGTTCTTGCAAAGGACCTGGGTTTGGTTCCCAGTACCTACATGGTAGCTCACAACAGGCTGCGAATCCAGTTCCAGGGGATCTGACACCCTCTTCTGGCCTCTGCAGGCAGTAGGCATGCACATGTGTGTACAGATATACATAAAGTCAAAGCACTCATGAAGTAAAAATCAAATGGCATGAACTAAAGAGTCGGTGCTGGCTACTTTTATGTCAATTGGACTCAGGTGAGAGTCATCTGGGAAGAGGAAACCTCCATTAAGAAAAGGCTCCTACCAGAATGGCCTGTGGGCAAGCCTGGGATGCATTTTCTTGATTGATGACAAATGTGAGTGTGTCCAGCTCACTGTGGGTAGTGCCACTCCCAGGTAGGTGGTCCTGGTGCCATAAGAAAGAAAGCTGAGCAAGCCATTGAGTACAAATCATTAAGCAGCACTCCTCCATGGCTTCTGCATCCGCTCCCAACTCCAGTGTTCTGCTAGGCTTGAGTTCCTGTCCTCAGTTTCCTCTAATGAACTTAAAGTGTAAGACAAAATAAACCCTTTCTTCTCCAACTAGATTTTGGTCATGGTGTTTCATCACAGCAATAGAAACTCTAAGATACTATCACTATATCCTTCCCCATGAGTGGAATGTGGATTATAACAATAGTGGTCATTCAAGTGTTCTTAATGGTTTATGTTCTTGGTCAGCTATACCCTGGGCCCTGTGACAGCACCAGGCATGGGACAGTGGGGGCAAGCAGTAGATGTCTCTACACCAGGAGGTGGGGTCATCAGGTGCCTGGGAGTCCTGAGCATCTGCTGTACAGAACAGAAGATGCTATACAGAGATCCATGGCAGACAACTATCAGAGAAAGGTTAACTACCAGATAGGAAGCCAGGTTACCCACCCAAGAGGGAATCACTGTTGGAAGTAGCAGAAATGTCTGTTAATGAGTTGACCGGGGCTGGGGTGACTACCTGAGGACCGAGGCAGCCTGGGCTTGGGAACAACCAAAGAAGACTTGACCATTAGCATCTTTATAATATAGATGTGAGTGTCCCTGGTAATCAGGGAAGTGGGAGAGGACAGAATACAAATGCAGTAGGGTGAGGAAAAGGCTTCTCTGCATCTCATCATTCCAGGCTCTGTGCACCTGCCCCTGATCACATCCCTCCCTCCAGACTCTGTATACCTGCCCCTGATCACATCTCTCCCTCCAGGCTCTGTGCACCTGCCCCTGATCACATCCCTCCAGGCTCTGTATACCTGTCCCTGATCACATCCCTCCCTCCAGGCTCTGTGCACCTGCCCCTGATCACATCATCCCTCCAGGTTCTGTGTACCTGCCTCTGATCACATCCCTCCCTCCAGGCTCTGTGCACCTGCCCCTGATCACATCCCTCCCTCCAGGCTCTGTGCACCTGCCCCTGATCACATCCCTCCAGGCTCTGTATACTTGTCCCTGATCACATCCCTCCCTCCAGGCTCTGTGCACCTGCCCCTGATCACATCATCCCTCCAGGCTCTGTGTACCTGCCCCTGATCACATCCCTCCCTCCAGGCTCTGTGTACCTGCCCCTGATCACATCCCTCTCTCCAGGCTCTGTGTACCTGCCCCTGATCACATCCTCCCTCTGCAGTCTTTCCTCTGTCTCACGTATGTATGTGTGTGCTCTTATAGGTACAACAACTTACAATGTGTAAAACAAATGTAAAACTAGCAGCTTTATTTTATAGCTGCACAGCTTAGCTGTCAGTTGACAAAGCAAATGGAGAGGATGCTTTGTTCTTGAGGACTGATGGAAAGGGGACTGGGCTTGAGGCTTTCTCTAACTCCCAGGCTTATAATGGGTTTAAATATTCTCTTTCTTTGCTTCAAGGACTTTGACTCCTTCTTCTCTGCAAAAGAAGAAAATATTATTTATTCATTCCTTGGTCTGGCTCCCCCTCCTGGGTCAAAGGTAAGCTTGGATGCCCTGTGTGGTCTAGTACAGGCTATAATAACAGAAGGTAGAACTGGCAAACAGCAATGCTCATCAATGATACTCTAAGACAACATAATTTTTATTTTTTGACTTACAGAATGCTTCATGAATTTACATGTCACCCTTCTGTGGGTGCTCTGCTTATCTCTATACCACTTTAATGTGTGTGTGCACGCACATACATGTGTGCATGTGTGTGCAAGAGTGTGCATGAGGGTGCATGAGTGTGTCCTTCTGTGCATGTGTAGTTTGTGTGCATTTGTGTATGTATACAACTGCAAGTATGCATGAGTGTGTGCATGTGTGTGCATGAGTGTGTGGATGTGTAATGTTTTCGTGCATTTGTGTGTGTATCTGTGCATGTGTACATGTGTGTGTGCATGTGTGTGTGTGTGTGTGTGTGTGTATATACGTTGCTTCAGCACTGACATGATTTGTAATATAGTCTTCATTGAAGAACTGTGTGCATAGAGATAATACAAAGGTTTTACCAGACAATTTTTCAGTTTGCTTTCATTCTTGTTCTAGTAAATTTTATAATATTTAATAAATGTGAATGCTGGAGGTAAAGCTGGGGGGTGCAGCTCAGTAGAGTTGCTTAGAAGGAAGCCCTGGGTTCAGTTTCCAGCACTGAAAAAGATGAGTAAAAAAGGGAGAAAGTGTTGTGTGATCTAAGTCCATTTGTGAGGTGCACAGAAACCACTTGTGTGACTTGCAGTTACATCATCATAATGACTTCTCATCTAGCTCCTGAAAGTCCACGTCTCAAATGATGTCTGCTCTCAGCTTAATAACTTCTACTTAATATGAGTTTGCTTTTTTGTTTTGGTAAGAAGCAGAAAGAAAGATCTAGAATCAAGCACTGTGTGGGTTTCCTCAGTGTCCCCTTAGTGTTGACTCCTCTTTGATTACATATAATCAATGCATATGATGACAAAGCTTAGTTACGATATGGAATTTCATGTGGATATCTGCTTCATTCTCTTCAAGGCAGCCAAGTCTCTTGTATGCCACACCCCACTGGCATGCGTACACACTGTGAAATTCACTTATTTTTTAAAAAATAATTTGCTTGGGGCTGGAGAGGTGGCTCAGTGGTTGAGAACACTGTTTGATCTTGCAAAGAACCCAGGTTTAATTACCAGCATCCACATGGCAGTTCATAGCCATCTCTAACTCCAATTTCAGGGGATTCAAGGCCTAATTCTGGCCTCTGTGGGCAGCAGGCACATACATGGTGCACAGACATACATGCAGACAAAACACCCACTGACACACACACACACACACACACACACAAAACAAACAATTTTATATGATTTTATTTGTGCTCAGGTTAATTTCAGGAGAGATTTGTATGAATATGTCTAAATTAATTTTTTAACATTTATTTATTTTATGTATGTGAGTACACTCCAGAAGAGGGCATTGGATACCATTACAGATGGTTGTGAGCCGCCATGTGGTTGCTGGAAACGGAACTCAGGACCTCTGGAAGAGCAGTCAGTGCTCTTAACTGCTGAACCATCTCTCCAGCCCTCTAAATTAGTTCTTAATTTAGGACAAGAAACTCAAACCCACACTTCACAGACAGGTTTGCAGAGTGCACCCATGTGCTCTCCTATGCTAGGCTTCCTAGGCAGTGGCATGGAGGTGTCTAGTGTGCAGGCCACTTTACACCCTGCACTAATGCTTTCTTCAATGGTACTATATAGAGATTTTGAGATCAGTTAATACTTGTACAGTGGGACAAAAACCCCAAAGCCCAAACCAAACCCAAAACCTAAATAAATTCACTTCCTTCTTAATGAAATGCCATTTGCTTTGTTAAACTTAACTGCAGTATATTCCACACACTAGTGCTGAAGGCTATTACGTGCAATTTAGCGTTTTCATTTGGCATAAGACCCACTCAATGGGATTGTTTTAGTTTAAACATTACATGGAGGAGATAGTGGTAGGGGCTATGAAGGTGGCTTGCTGGGTAAAACACTGGCTATACAAATATGACGTGAGTCTGATCCCAAGTGTTCACACAAAAAGCTAGGTGTGCTATAACCACAACACTGTGAGGTGTGGTGGGGAGAAAGGTAAATCCTAGGTAATTGGTGAGATTCAGGTTCAGTGAGAGTCCCAGTTTCACTGGGAAAGGAAGGAAGGATAGAAGGAAGGAAGGGAGAAAGAAAGTGATTGAGACATTGACCCCATGCCTGCACACACATGCACATATGGGCACACACAAATGCATGCACCGTACACATGCATGTGCACATACACACTAGTGTATAAGGCATATTGCTTTGGTACAGATACACAGGCTACTTTTGTGGGCAGAGATGATGATCAGTGGTAAGAAATCTACAAGAGAAAGAGAAGAAGGCGGCACATTTCCTGAGTTGGCAACACGCTAAGACCTGAGATGAGCAATGTGCTGCTGGAGTGAAGGGAGGGAGTGCTGTGGGCTGGTTGGCTTTAGTGAGAGAACTGTCTCATTTCCTTCTTTAAAAAGAAACTATCTTTAAAGTGTGTATATGTGTGGGTATGTGCTTGTGTGTTTGTGTATGTGTGTGTATGTCTATGTGTGAGTGCCTGTGTATATATATGTGTATGTGTGTCTATATGTACATGTGTATGAGTGTATATGTGTATTTTTCTGTATGTACAGGTGTGTGAGGGCCTGTGTGTGTATATGTGTATGTATGTGTGAGCGTGTGTGGTGGGGGTGGGGGCAGACTGGAGAGTTGACTCAGCCTGTTACTGAGGATGCCTGTTACTCCCGCAGAGGACCCAGGTTAGATTGCCAGCACCCATGCGGTGGTTCATAAATATCAGCAACATCTACATTTTGACAAATAATATGGAGTAGGTGATAGTCCCAATGTGGTAAAAGATCTTCCTAAAATGTGTTACAACAAAATTAAAGAAATACATGGCTATGTCATTTGAAACAAATAACAGAAGTTATGATCAAATTCATGTCTCTAGCCGTATGTGATGAATGCTTTTCCTTGCAGAGCCCTCTCACTGGTCCCGTACACTTCTCTTTAATTAAAAAAAAATGTGTATGAGTGTTTTCTGTGCATATATATCTGAGCACCATGTGTGCATCTGGTGCCCTTGGAGGCCAGAAATGGTATCAAATCCATGGGGGCTAGAGTTACAGATGGTTGTGAGCCACCATGTAGTTGCTAGAAATTGAACCCACATTCTCTGTAAGACCAATGAGGGCTCTTAACTATGAGTCATCTCTTCAGCTCACCAGTAAAATTCTTCTATGTTTTATTTTAGCAAGTATCAATGCACAAAATTATACTTTAGCTGGAGTTCTGCCCTAGTTAGCAGGGATAGACAATCATTGCAATGTTATACGTTGATAGAGACAATGTTACAGCACTACATTTGCAGTATACTGCTGGAGTGTGGTGATCTGTGCATCTTGGTGGTTACTGTCCTCAGGGAGTCACCCCATGATATCATAACAGACTTAATAGCATCACCAACATCAAGACCTCGGTCATGGATTTTCTCTTAGGAAAATATCTGCTTAGTGAGTGACATCTCAAAGTTTGGTTTTATTTTGAGACACGTTCCTACTGTGGAGATTAGTTTGACTTTGAGCTCATGATTCTCTACTTGAAGCTCCGCAGTGCCGGGACATCCCTCTGAGATAATGTGATTTAGTGATGTACAGCCCAAAGCAACTTATGATGGTATGTTTTGATATAATTTCTGTAATGGTGATCAGCATTTAACAAATGTCAAAATATTTAAATAACATCAGTCACCTAAGGAAGGGAACCACCCTGCCAAGTTCAGGTGCTTTGAGTGAAAGGCATATAAGAGTTTGGATCAGAGGACTTAGATGAAACATGTCAAGAGGACTATGGAAGGTAGGAATTTGAGCTTCTAGAGATGTTCTAGAATTATTCAGTTTGAAACTAGATAAGCAATAAAGACACCAAACAGCACTGAACATTACATCGTAGTTCAGGTCATTACAGGTCAGGGAGAGACACATATCAACAAGAGATAAAAGACAAAGTAGTGGGGCTAGAGAGATGGCTCAGGGGTTAAGAGCACTGGCTGTTCTTCCAGAAGTCCTGATTTCAATTCCTAGCAACCACATGGTGGCTCACAGCCATCTGTAATGGGATCTGGTGCCCTCTTCTGTTGTGCCTGAAGACAGCTACAGTGTACTCATATACATAAAATAAATAAATATTGCTTTTTAAAACTTTTATTGCATTATGATGAGAAAAGTTACATGATTTCAATTTATCTGAATTTGTTAACATTTAAAAACATTTTAAGTAAATAGAATTAAATCACATTCTTGTTTCCCTTTTGTACCCCAACTCCTCCCAGAGACCTCCCTTCAATACCTGCAATATCTTTTTTGTCATATTCCTTAAAATTTATAAAACATTATAACAATAAAAATGAGTATTATGAAAGTTATTTGATATAAAACAACAATCAATTTAACAGTCTTATGTAGATGCTTGTCTACAGCAATACTAAAAATACAAACGTTTTGCTCAATATAAATTTTAAATAACTCCAAACATATTGACTGTATATTTCAAAATAATACATCACTACTAGTATTTTCTTAAATGAACATAAATATATAAAGTCTTTTTGTTTGTTTGTTTGTTTGTTTTGTACTTAGTAGAGTTTAAAATCTTGGCTCTTACTGTGGTACAAGCCCAAAATAAGAACAATTTTTAGAGATTGGATTTCATTATAATAAGGCTGTATGTACTTCAATGACCCTCACATCACCAAAGGATTTTACTTCCATCGTAGCTAAGCTGAGAGTTGACAGTTCTGCTGTGCAAAGGAATGAATTGTAGGCACGATTTTTGGATACAGACTTCCTGCTATGGTCAAAGCTATTTGACTTGAGTGAGTGACTTCTTATAAGCCACCTCCAAAGTTAATCTTCTATCTTTCTTTTGGGTATATAAATACTTTTGAAATATATAAGCTGTTCTGAAAACCATAGTATAGTGTAAAAACATGAAATAAATAATACTACTAATAGAGAGGCTGAGATAGGAGAAGCAAGATTTCAAGACCTTTATGTTGTACACAGCAATTCACTGTCATGAACAAACAAGCTGAAAGTGTATATAGATTGTACAATATTGGACTTATTTCTCCAATTACCAAATTAGAGAGACCATTGGATGACAATCAACAAATTTCTGATTCATCGTATTTTTGGATTTCAATTGATTAGGATATGTTGGTAATATTAATTTTCATATAAGATATTAAGAAAAGGTAATTGTCACTTCCTGTTGTTTTTGTTGAAAGAGATGGAATTAGGTTTGTGTGGATTTGTTGAAAGATTACTTTGTTGCTTCTTCTAGGGTGTAGTTTTGCTCCTTATGTTGATGTTTTCCATCTATTATCCTTTGTAGGGCTGGATTTGTGGAGAGATATTGTGTAAATTTTGTTTTATCATGGAATATCTTGTTTCCTCCATCTCTGGTAATTGAGAGTTTTGCTGGGTATAGTAGCCTGGGCTGGCATTTGTGTTCTGTTAGAGTCTGTATGACATCTGTCCAGGATCTTCTAGCTTTCATAGTCTCTGGTGAGAAGTCTGGTGTAATTCTGATAGGCCTACCTTTATATGTTACTTGACCTTTCTCCCTTACTGCTTTTAAAATTCTTTTTTTGTTTAGTGCATTTGGTGTTTTGATTATTATGTGACAGAAGGAATTTCTTTTCTGGTCCAGTCTATTTGGAGTTCTGTAGGCTTCTTGTATGTTCATGGGCATCTCTTTCTTTAGGTTAGGGAAGTTTTCTTCTATAATTTTGTTGAAGATATTTACTCGCCCTTTAAGTTGGGAGTCTTCACTCTCTTCTATACCTATTATCCTTAGGTTTGGTCTTCTCATTGCATCCTCGACTTCCTGGATGTTCTGGGTTAGGAGCTTTTTGCTTTTTGCATTTTCTATGACTGCTGTGTCAATGTTTTCTATGGTGTCTTCTGCCCCTGAGATTCTCTCTTCTATCTCTTGAATTCTGTTGGTGATGTTTGCATCTACGACTCCTGATTTCTTTCCTAGGTTTTGTATCTCCAGGGTTGTTTCTCTTTATGATTTCTTTATTGTTTCTATTTCCATTTTTAGATTCTGGATGGTTTTGCTCATTTCCTTCACCTATTTTCCTGTAGTTCTTTAAGGGATTTTTGTGTTTCCTTTTGAAGGGCTTCTAGCTGTTTACCTGTGTTCTCCTGTATTTCTTTGAGGGTGCTATTTATGTCTTTCTTAAAGTCCTGAGAAGTTTTAGATCTGAACCTTGCTTTTCCAGTGTGATGGTGTGTCTAGAACTTGCTATGGTGGGAGAATTGGGTTCTGATGATGTCAAGTAACCTTGGTTTGTGTTGTTTATTTTCTTATGCTTGCCCCACCCCCACCCCAGATCACCAGATGGTGATCTGGTTATCTCTAGTGATACTTGCCCTTGCTAAATCTGACTGGAGCCTGTCCTTCCTGTGATCCTGGTTGTGTCAGAACTCCTCAGGGTTAAGCTGTCTTTGTGATCCTGTGATTCTTGGATCCTGTGATCCTGGGCTTGTTGGAGCACCTGGGAGTGCAGCTTCCTTTGGGTGTTTTGGGTCTGGCTGCAGAGTTTGTGCACCAGCCCAGAGAGACTGAAAGGAACCTGAGCCACTGGGCTGGCGGAGTTCCTGTGTGCCTGGTCGAGCTGGTCCCAGTTACTCCTGCTTTTGGAACAGATGTTGGTTTCTCCTCACCTCTGATCCTGAGCCTATTAGAGGGCCTGGGAGTGGAGCTTCCTCTGGGTGTTGTGGGACTGGCTGTGGAGCTTGTGCCCAAGGTCTGCTCAGGACATCAGCCCAGACAGACTGGAAGGGTTGTTTTTTTTGTTTGTTTGTTTTGTTTTGTTTTGTTTTGTTTTGTTTTAAAGACAAAGTAGTGTGGGAAAGGCCAGACATCAGACACAAGAGATCTGGTGTGTGTGCAGCTGGAGTTCTAGAAAGAGGGAAGGACCTGGGAAGGAAGGGCGTTGATACTGGTGGATGAGCTGCACATCCTACGTGCAGCCGGTGGGGAGTGTCTGAGTATCAGACACCATGAAGAGTCCCGGAAAGGCTTGGATTGAGGAAGGACCTCTAGGTGGGCCCCACCATTGCGTTGAATAAAATGAAGGCTGAAGTTGAGAATAATTCACTTAGTTAAAAGACACAGAAGAGAGTTACGTCCTCAAGAGAGTTTTCAAGTATTTTCAACTGTTTGATGTAGGTGACAAAGTCTGAGGAAGCATCTTCCCTTCCCAATGGAGATGTAGCAGGAGAGGCAGAGGGTGCTGCAGAGGTAAGAGCTGGCACTGCCAGTGTCCTCAGAGTGCCTGATGGTCCTGACATTTCTTTATTTATTTTTGTCTACCTATGTCTGTTTGTCTGTCTGTCTATCTTCTTTCATCTATCAATATATCTCCATCATCTATCTTATCTCATCTAATCTATCTATCTATCTATCTATCTATCTATCTATCAATAAATTGATCAATCTACCTATCATCTATTAATCATCTATGAGTTCTCTCTCTATCATCTGTATATCTATTATCTATTCTGTGTCTATGTAGCATCTACCTAACATCACCATTATCTATCATCTGTCTTATCTATCATCCATCCACCCACCCACTTATCCTTCCATCCATCATCCATCCACCCATTCACCCACACTCCCACCCATCCACCCACCTATTCGTCCATCCATCCATCCATCCATCCATCCATCCATCCACACCCCAATCCACCCATCTGTGCATCC
>JADRCD010160554.1:10082-23613 GCA_019843815.1 Montemys delectorum
GGTAAGATGGCCATTTTTACTATATTAATCCTGCCAATCCATGAGCATGGGAGATCTTTCCATCTTCTGAGATCTTCTTTGATTTCCTTCTTCAGAGACTTGAAGTTCTTGTCAAACAGATCTTTTACTTGCTTAGTTAGAGTTACACCGAGGTATTTTATATTATTTGTAGCTATTGTGAAGGGTGTTGTTTCCCTAATTTCTTTCTCTGCCTGTTTATCCTTTGTGTAGAGGAAGGCCTCTGATTTGCTTGAGTTAATTTTATATCCAGCTACTTTGCTGAAGTTGTTTATCAGGTTTAGGAGCTCTCTGGTAGAGTTTTTGGGATCACTTAAGTATACTATCATATCATCAGCAAATGGCATAAACCAATCATACACATTTTATTGTGATACTTTAATACAAGAACATAATGTATTTTGATTGTATTCACCTTCTGTCACCCTCTCTTGTTCCCTTTATTTTTGTTATTATTATATTTATTATATTATTTATTATCATTATATTATTATATTATTTATTATCATTGTATTTATTATGATTATATTTATTAATGACAGGTAATTTTAGGCCTTCTGTCTTGAATCTTCTTGGACTCCAGAGTAGATTACAGATAACAAAAAAAAAAATTGAAAATGAAGGTCTCCAGTGTGGAGAATAAGGTATAGAAAGATGGCGTGATTGATCAGGAAAATGACTGTACCCCTTATTGGGGATCAGTTCAAACAAAGTATGTATGATTCCAACATGTGCCCAGGCAAATGTGTGTTCCAGTTGTTCTGTTTGGAAAGAGAGTGAAGGGTGCTCGCTCAGAGGTTGCTGGGCTCTGACTTACGACAGGATTAAGCCAGCAATATGATGATAGCAGAAGTTTCAAGTTTCTACGTGTGGCATCTTATGCAACAGACAAAATTAGGTTAGGTGTGCTTGTAGAACAGGGACAGCTGGGGTCAAGGGAAGTGACCGCTAGAGCCAACAGTCCACCCCTGTACTGTTGCCTGCACACACTCAGTCCAGTTCCAGTCGGTGATGGCACCTGTGAGCTGCGCTTCTGCTGCAATCCCTCACAGAATGCCGTTTGTAAAGGAGGCAGCGTATCATACTTACGACCTCAGTTTAAAAATCTTTCGGAACTCTTAAGCAGTTTGAAACTTCCGCGGCAGAAGAGAACGAGAATTTTAGGAAAGTGTAACGCTTTGTAAATGTTCAGAAGTGAGCTTATTCTGTTTTGGCAAATAGAAATAAGCAAGTCTGTTTTATGAGGACTTTTAAGTATTTAGGTATTTAAATACTTAAGCAAGTAATATAAAGAATACTGGTGTGCAGGGATGCTTAACT
The DNA here is from genome assembly GCA_019843815.1 of Montemys delectorum. NCBI lineage: Eukaryota > Metazoa > Chordata > Mammalia > Rodentia > Muridae > Montemys > Montemys delectorum. Next base: position 11,421 of record JADRCD010160554.1, read on the forward strand.
GTCAGGTCCCTAGACAGTTGTTCTCAGTGTGTGGGTCATGACCCCTTCACAGAGCTCGCAGATCAGATATCATGCAGATCACATATTTACATTACAAATCATAACGGCAGCAAAATTACGCAACGTTATATAGCAATGAAATAATTTTATGGCTGGGGGGTCACCACGACATGTATTAAAGGGTGGCAGGCAGCATTAGGAAGGTTGAGAACCCTTGCTGTAGAGGGAATGGACAGCTACTCGTCTAATAGCTCTCTGCGTACACGGTTCATATCCTGAGTGCGTACAGAGTTCAAAGTCACCGAGGTTTAGAGAAATCTCTGTAGTGTTGGGGCTCCTGTTAAGTCATAAGCAGTTTAATAAAAATGCTGGAAGCTACTGAAGCATGGGCTGACACATCGGGCTTCATTTGGGCCCCTTCCCAGCGTGGAACATTTCTGGACTACGGTACAAAGGGTTTCGGCAGGAGTCACTCTGCAGAGCCAGGCTGGAAGAAGGGAGACGGGGGTCCGAGGATAGTTTCTGTCCACTTTATAGCATTTGGCCCAGTTATTATTATTATTTTTTTTTACCACGAGGATCTATTTTATAATAAAAACAACCAAACATAAACAGCACAAAGGACTGAGGGAGAAAACTTAGGATTAGGTTTTGAAACAGGCAGGTTGTTGTAATCACATGAGTGATTTTGACAGCCGTTTCTTTTTAGTTAAAAGGAGAAGGCAATACAGAGTGGGCAACATTGAGAGGTCAACTGTTACAATAATCTTGGACTTCTGAGCCAAGGACAGCTAGGAGACAACATTGTAACGCTCATAAAGAGTATCCACATTGTCTTCAGGTCAAAGTGTGTAGGGCAAAAACCATCCGATTGTAGGAAATCAGCATGCCTACACTAGAGGGAGTTATATTATTTTTTATTAACAGTGTAATTTAAATATTCCATAAATACACATATCCCTAGAGTAAAATTATGGGATAGATGTATGAAAGACAGCAACTTGTAAAGCATATGTGTCTCCTGAATCACATGTAATAATAATAATAATAATAATAATAATAATAATAATAATAATAATAATAATAAATAATCAGACAGTATGCACAGTGTGTGACATAAGCTGCTTTGACTTATTCCCCCACTACCAACGCGCCCCCTCCAACACGGTGAATCAACCAGCCCTGATGTTTTTACTTTCCATCATTTTAAGCATTCATTTACTAAACTAACAGCATTTCATTAAGTGAGACTAATCCCTGAGAGCATTACCTTAGCCCATTAGCTTCCAGACAGTCATCAATCCCATGACATTTCCTGGGATGAGATCATTACTGTTATTACTATTTATTTGGTTATTTTTATTTTATTTTTTTTATATTGAGTTCATCTCATAGAAAATATCTGTGTAGCTCGTTTTAACAGTGGATATTTTCTTTCTGAACCGTCTGGGGTGGTGATGTGATGGTTCTTCACCCAGGTGTTCCCAGAGGGTTCCCCGCCCCCCGCCCCCCCTCCCCCGCACTCTTCACCCCCCCCTTCCTGTGGCTACCACAGACAATATCATTCTTACAGCATAACAAATTGGAAACAGCTCTGCAGGAGCCTCACACTATGATATCTGGGTAGTTTTTCTTTATTGGGACTTCTGAAATTATCTCTGAGGATCATGTGACTGAAGTTGAGTTTCTCGGGGGCGGGGGCAGGCTTCACAAAGGCCCTGAGTTGGGCATTTCTTCTTCACCACTGAGGAATATGGTGGTAGTTTAGTCACGGTTGTGTGGAAGGAAAGGCTTGACTCTAATGAAAGAAGCAGATGTCGAGGTAAGGAGTTGGGCTGGCGGAGGGCACACAGCCCCTCAAAGCTACTTCCTGGCACTCAACATCATCAGAGACAGAGCTAAAGCTGCAGCACCGTGTTGGGACTCTGAGCTACCCTGTGTCAAGCCTCGGATTTGATTCTAAACACTGGAAAAATAAGGAAGGAGAATAGAGTAAGCAAAACAAAAGACTAAAATAAATTAAGATAAAATAAGAGACAGACAGCAGACAGGCATAAAACCACTGAGAAAATTAAGAGAAACCACCAAAAGGTAGATGAAATCTGGTACTTGAGAATTCTAGTCTGCCCAATAAAAATAGGAACTGATATTATGGCTCCGTGCATCATAACTGAGGAACACAAATGGTTTGGGGATAAAAACAATTCTGACATATTTGGATGCCAAAAATTTTTAGAGTTGATCTCTTTTGGCCTGGTAAGATTTTATGCATTTTTGTAGTTCCAGCCAAGTGGTCTCAGGATTACTGGATGTTTCTGCCAGCCTGGAAGTCTGTGTGGTATGAAGAATGTTCTTGTATCACAGTGAAAAAATAAATGCATAAAGACAAAGGACTTCTCCCCACAAAAGGGATGGAAATTAATCGTCATCTCAGTCTCGGGCCAGTGCTCCAAAATAATGTGGGATTATTATTTATTTAAAATTGAAATTTCTGTTTATTCATAGGAAACATGGCCATTTTCTTCTCAGCTTTGCTTCTTCAATGCCACCTGAATAGCATTTGAAATTTATTTTAAACTGGTCTTTTCAGTGATACTCTCTCTCTTTCTCTCCCTCTCCCTCTCTCTCTCTCTCTCTCTCTCTCTCTCTCTCTCTCTGTCTCTCTCTCTCTCTCGTCTCACACACGCACATACAAACACACAGAGTGGTACATGTCTCTGTGAGCACCCATATGTGCAAGCTGGAGGCCAGAGGTCGGCATCAGGTCTCTTCTTTACCCATCTCTGCTTTGTTTTATTTGAGACAGTCTATTACTGAGCCCTCAGAGCTCACCTATCAACTAGACTGTTTTACCATAAAACTCCAGGATCCTCCCATCTCCACCTTCCAAAGCTGGGATACAAATGTGCATCATTAAGCCTAGCCTTTACATATTTTTTTGAGAATTTTATACATGAATACTGTATTTACATAATTATACCATTCCCTCCCCTAACTCCCTTTTAAATTTATAAACTCTTCTATAAATATTGTCCTACACACACACACACAAACTATTGAGTCCATTTACTGTTGCTTGTATGTACAAGTGCTTAGGACTGGCCATTTGGGATTAGATAAACACTTGGGGAAGGCAAGGCTTTTTTTAGAAACAAAAACAAAAACAAAAACATGGGTGCTAGAGAATTGAACTCGGGTCCTCAAGTTGATTATGTACTGAGCACTTTATCCACTGATCTCTCTCTAGACCCTCAATTCCTTTTTTTAAAAAAACCATGGCAATAATACAGAATCTAGAGTTGTTTAGATATTAACTATACTTACTCATAAGTAAATCATATGAGGAACTGGAAAGTGGAATGCTGGGGTACATTCAAGGGTACAGTGAGGAGTGGGACAGGGAGAAGGGAGACAGGAGAGGGGGCAGGGGAGAGAACCCAACCCAAGCTATGTAGGAAAATGTTATACAGAAACCTGTTACTTTGTACGGTAATCAAAAAGTAAAATATCTTATTATAAATAAGTAAAACGAAAAAGATAATTCATAGGAGACTTTTGAATCCACATTTTTTAATAATAAGAAAAACAAATGCATCAGAATAACTTTAAGAGCATCCAGAGAAGGAAAGAGAGAGGGCAGAAATTCCTTCCATTTCAAGTATTTGTTCAGTATTTGCCTTGAAGCTAGCATAGCTCTAGCTGGATGACAGGACAGTAAGCCCTGTTAATGATGGACTTTTCATTACCATAGGTATGCTTTTGCAATTTTCCTAGATTTCTGTTCCAGGGTCACATGGTAAGTCAATAGTAGTTATAAACCTCTCAGCGTTGTGATCAATACCCTTTGGCTGATGTAATCTAGACCTTTGCTGTGATTTACAACAAAGGACAGTTTGGGCAGCCTCTGTTTTATTACCTTCAATTCACCAACTGAAATATTTCACTGGCTATGACTGAAGTTTTTTTCCATTTTTTGTGACAGATAGGGAATTAAGATAGTCCTGAAGAGGAAGGTCAGGTTTGACGAGGGAAACTAGCAGTAGGTGGTGTTTCCTCTGAGGTACAATGTCCTCATGTCTTTTTGTGTCACTGCATTATCTAAAGTGCCAGATTGAGTCCTGTATGTGTAGCTCCCTGTGTGTAGTCATCTGGATGGAGAAGAATGTCCATGAAGGATTCCTTAGCTTCTCAACACATGATGTGCACCAAAACAACCCTGGACACAAACTACTCTGCCTGAACCTGAATAGTCAGTAACAACCCAACTGAGCAAAATAAAAATATTAACAATCTTTAAGCTGTAGGGGCTGTGACTCTATCATTGTACCACAAGCAACATTCTTAGAATTTTACATGAATTGTTATTTTCCATGTCTTTTGTGGATTCCAGGTCTGAAGATCAAACAAGAGAGAACGGTGATAGAGAGAGTGATAGAGTAGATAGAGAGAGAATAGTGAGAGCTTCAAAGAAACATGGTGTGTTGATGTCCTTCAGGGTCCTCTACTGGGACAAAAGTGCCACCACCCGGACACGGTTGTATCATGCTTCCTATTGGCACACCCACTTTCTCATCAGTGTGCTTAAAGATGAGGTGGAATCACAGTGTGAGATGAAGGTTTGCAGTTAAAGGTAAGGTCCTTTCAGGTCAATCACAGGCTGCCCTTACGCGGGCTTTTATTGTCCAAGACTAAAGATCATAACATCCCAGTTACTCAGCAGCAGTGGAAATCAGCTGTTTTGCATACTCATTTTGAGTCCCGCAACAATCTTGTGAGTTAAGAAGGACCAGTCTGTTTGACAGCTGAGGAATTGGGTGTAGGGAAGAAGTTCAGTACATGGTTAAGTCGGAGCGTGGTCCTATTGTCCAACAGCCTACCAGTTTTCTTGTAACTGTGATGCTTTTCGAAGACATTTTATGGATCTATGAAAAGCCAAGATGTAATATTCCCCAATTAAGTACTTGCTGTCTGTCTTAACCATTACATTCTTTGGAGTAAGAAGGACAGTTTTGCAACCCATTACCTAACAGTACCTGACATAGAAGATGCCTGACAACTATTTGTTGACCTAAGTGACAGTCAATTTCTTTGTTATCATACTACTCTCTTTATTTTTTTTTAAATAAATTGGGTAGATGTCATCATCTGAGCATTTGGTATATATATTTTTTACAGGTTATGCATCTCTTCCTTTTTTTCCAAAAATATAATCTTCCCTAAAGGTCAAAGAGTTAAAAATATAATTGATGTTTGGATCATGAGATGAAAATACATCTCCACAATTAAATATTCAGGATATCAAACAAAACTATGAAAAAAATGTCTTATTTTCCTTTTTCTACTTCCACATATGTGTGTGTGTGTGTGTGTGTGTGTGTGTGTGTGTGTGTGTAATATGTCTATGCATATTTTGCATGTGTGTGCACTTTGGTATGGCATGTATGCATGTGGAGGTGTGTAGTTGATGTTGGGCATCAGCCTTTAATCACTATCTTAGTTCAGATTTTCTATTCCTGTGATAAAGCATAATTTCCAAAGATAGCTTAGAGAGAAACTTACAGTTCCAAATTATAGTCCATCATCAAAGGATTAGGTTAGGGCAGGATCTCAAGCAGGGTAGGAACCTGGAGGCACAAGAAGCAGAAGCCATGGAGGGGTGTTGCTGACTGGCTTGCTCATGGCTTAATCAGTTTACATTCTTTCTCTTCTTCTTCTCCCCCCTCCTCCTCTCTCTCCTTCCCCTTCCTCTTCCTCCTTCTTCTCCTCTTGTTGTTCTTCTTCATCTTCTTCAACTTTTTATTGATTCTTTGTGAAGTTCACAGTATACATCCCAGTCACACTCATCTATCCCAGTCCTTTCATAGTCACCCTCCACCCTTGCAACCTTCTCCCGCAAAGAAAAAAAAACTCTTAGTGTGGAAGCTGCAGTGTTTCACGGTGTATCCCTGTAGAGAGCCGCACCCAAGCTGGCAGCCACCATTACAAGATGGCGCCGCCGGCATCCGGTGTCTTCTCCCCGTAACAAGTAGTCTGCGCATGTGCCTAGGGCCAGAGCGCGCCAAGTCTCAGCCCATCTGCGCATGTGCCTAGGGCCAGAGAGCGCCAAGTCACAGCCTATCCCGAGGCGTCTCATGAGGTAATGAGCAAACAGCCAATCAGAGGTGAACACGCGGCTCCAGGGTGTATATAAGCAGTGCATTTCCAGGGCTCGCCCTCTCCTCGCGACATGGTAATAAAGGTTTGCTGCAGAAGGATCCGGTGTGTGTCCGTGTGTTCCTGCCGGCGGGAAAATAGTGCGGGCCACATATCCCACAGTAAAGCCTGTTGCCCAGGCAGCTTTACTTGCAAATTGCTCATTGCCGTGAGTCACTGGTCTGATTCGAGGCCTCTGGCTTCTGCTATACTATCAATATCGGATCCTCACCAGGACTCCTCTTGGATACCCTGTTGTTGCCTTGTGCTGTGGAGATCCTGAAGTTTTTGGTTCTGCAGGACTGGCCCTTTCATGCGCTCCAGAAGCTTATAGATGGAGTAGATGTTGGAATGGGATGACTTAAAGCCCTGGATGTGGGCTTGGGTGATAGCTGAGTTGGTCAGCCTGCCAGCTCTCCTGTGCTCAAGCCCCTAGGCAACCTCACTGCCCAGGTGCAGAACTGGGACAGCTCACCCAAGTGCCACAGCTAATGAGGGGAGGGGACAGCTCAGAGCAGCCCTCAGACACGAACATGGTCCCATGTGGCAGTCCAGCCCATAGATGTCCACAGGGCCTTTGGTGGTAACATGGGCCAGGGTCATCAGCACAGATCCCTGCTGTAGTCGGGCCATGAATCAGGGTGGCCCTTGGCAACTGCATGGGTCTAGACATCACATCGGGCTGTTCCTTACCAGTCCATCTCCAGTTCTGTCTCACTTCAAAGTGCACCAACTTCTCTGCTTCTTTCTTTCCATGACACTCTTGCTTATTGTAGTGGCTCCTCCACCAGCGCTACCGGTGTGCACAGGCAGGCCTCTGCCTGGGCCTCTGTCAGTTTGTTTTCTTTTACCACATGGGGTCAGGGGGGCAGTATTCCCAGTAGTTTTGAACCACCCACATAAATCACTAATTAGGATAACATACCACAGGCTTGCCCACAGGCCATTCTGAGAGGGGCATCTTCTCAGTTGACATTCTCTCTTCCCAGGTGAATCTAGCTTGTATTAAGTTGACAGAAAACTAGTCAGCGTACAACCTGTATAACTTTTTGAAGCAAGGTTTCCATTGTTCAGAACTTGCTCAAAAGGCTTGTTCTGGATGTCCCCTAATCTCTGTCTTCAGAAGCTGGAAGTAGAGGCTGGTTGCCACAGTTCCCTGACATTTCTGTGGGTTCTCAGAATCTGAAGTCCAGTCTTCGTGCTTGTGGGACAAGCATTCCAACCATGAAACCATCTTCCAGTCCATGTTATTTTCTATGCTGGCTAGTTTTATGCCGACCTGACACAAGCTAGAATCTATTTAGAAGGAGGAACTTCAGTTGAGAAAAATGTCTCCACCAGACTTGCCTGTGGGCAAACCCTAGACTGAGGTGCATTTTCTTGATTGATGATGGATATGGGAGGACCCAGCTCATTGTGGGCAGGGCCACCCCTGGTTTGGTGGTCTGGGAGCCATGTAGAGTAGGCCAGTAAGCATCCCTCCTCATGGCCTCTGCTTCTGCTCCTGCCTTTAGGTTCCTGTTCTGTTTGAGTTCCTGCGCCGACTTCCTTTGATGATGGACAGTAATGTGTACCTATAAGCTAAAATAATCTCTTTCCTCCACGAGTTGGTCATGAAACCCTAACTAAGACAATCTCTCTCCTCAGAAGGTTCCTATGCACATGCCCTGTGTTGGTGTTCACCAAATGTCACAGGAGATACATAGCTAAGAATTTTTTCTTGCTGGTTTAAAGTGGCTGATGGGAAATGAAACTGCTGGTTCAGTCCCGTCATTGTAAGAGTCCAAATACTAGAGATATAAAGATGACAGGATCCTCTCTTCAAAAGACAGAAGAGTGAACTTTGTGGAAGACAGCATCTCCTGGCTGGAAGCCTGACTGTGTTCATGAAATAAAGAATTAGCCCCCACTGTATTTTATAAACATCAGTATAAACTTGGATTTTTTTTAAAGAATCAGATATCCCCAAAGTGCTACACAATTCTTAGACGGCTGGCTTTTTATCTTTGAGTTCCTTTTTCATTTTGAGAATATAGATATACGATTTGAGAATATAGATATAGATATAGTAGTTTCTCTGCTAGCTAAAGGCCCCGAAGGGTGGGTACATGTGTATATCAAAGGGAGGGTTTTGAGGAGTAAACGGACATCTCTTTCCCACCAATACTTGCAGATTGAGCTTTCTGTCAACTGTGCATTGAAGTTCCTTTGTCTCAGCGTCTGGCCCATGGATACTCTCTTGCTAGAGAAGAGCTCTAAGTTAAAACAGAACCAAAGACTCTAGCAGGGAATGAAAAACTCAGGATGAACCACCGTTAGCAACACAGAGACTTCCAGAGAGCCAGGCATGCAAATCCCTGTAGCTACTGTCCATACACTAAGGAATCAACATCTGGGCCACAGAGCCAGGTGAAGTCAATCTTAGGCCTCCTCTGTCATTGTGTAAATGAGGTAGGTAATCAAGCATGACTAGCTATAGCCAACTCACAGTATACAAGATGTCACGTCACTTTATTTTAACTGTATGATTCATCAGAACAATTATTAACACACGGAGTACCATTCAGCTCAACTGCAGGTATAGGCAGTGACAAGTATCTAACTCTTTAGGAGAATGACTGACTCTCACAATCTGTCCAGACACATTGCCCCAGGAAGGTTCATAAATAGAAAACATCATTTTCACATTACAGCCTTTTCAAGCATGTATATACAGGTATGGGGGGGGGGGGTCTTCCACGGCTCTTTCTGTTCTTGGTGCATTCAGTTCTTGACCTCATAATGGCAGTCAATTCTTTCTACAGAGCAGATCATTTTTTTGTTTGCTGTCAGTCTTTGACAGTGCTCTGTGAACTGGCACTACACTTCATAATTATGAAGCAGTAATATTTGAATTGAAGTAAATCTGGGCTATGGTTCCTGATGTGTTCTGATACGTTCCACCACCATCAAAGACCTGTTGATGCCATCATTTTCCTGTAACAACAGCCAAGTTCAACTATTGGGTTTTAGCAGAGCACACCCATGTCATAGCTTGCTCTATTAACCCTTGGCTCCAAGTTCTGGTGACGTAATGAGGGTGGAGTGTACTGGCAATCAGTACACTTCCTTATCATAACTCACAGCCATTTAAAAAAAAAAATCACGCTGCTGCTGAAAGTGGGTCTCACATACCTCTTCTGAAATGTTCACAGTGCAGTATTTCTGCGGCCTGACGAAATTTTTTTTTCTTACATCCTTAAAAATAAACATTTCTATAAAAATATAATACTTTCAACGTTTACACGGACAAAACCAGCTAGGGTAACCTAAGCCACATGCACTATACAGTAGTAAGCACAAAACTCCACAGGGCAAGACGTGTCAGAAGTCCTGTCCAGAGTAACTATCCATCCAAGATTTTCAATTGGCCTTTGTCTGTTTCTAAAATATGTTTTTATTTAACCTAAAATATGCCCTAATGCAAAAATGAGATTTCCCCTAAAGTGTTGGATCCAATTGTTTTAGGCGAGAAGCCCCCTCCGGAGAAAGAGTATGTATTTCTTGTTCATTGACCCATTCTTTGTTCTATACATAGGCTGTGACTGGAAATAGGGAACCCTTTAGTCAGTTTGGTTTTTGTCCTTTAAAAACATACTGAGTTGCTTTTAAAAAGATTTATCACCACAAGTTACTTATTTTCAAAGTTGCCATCAAGAAACAGATAAAAAATTTAAATGTCCATATTCATTAGAACAGTACAAAATCTTTCTCAAACAGTTGAATTTTTGTTCGCCAAGACAGACACTGTAACCCACGTTGGCCTGTAAATCATTACGTAGGTAGCTAAGGTTGATTTCAAACTTGTGGTAGTCTGCCTGCCTCAGCTTCCCAACTGCTAGGAATATAGGTATGTGCCAACACTCCTTGCAAAACAGCTGGGTTTTAAATGACAAATATTTTACTGTAACAAAGTTGTTTCTTGAAAAAAAAATCTTCCTATTGTCATCTATGTACAATACATAAAATCCCTGATAATTTATAAACACACCTCATGTCATGCTATTTTAAAAATAAGTGCATTGTCTGTGGATATTCCTCCAACTTAAGGAATGTGTATATAAACGTTTAAAAGGGAATGTTTGCCTGATGGGTAGACAGCATCAGAAATGGAAAATGTTCATGACCACAACAGAACAAAAATATATTTAAAACACTGGAATTCCAACAAGCAGCCTGCTAGGACCACCACACTTATCCTGAAGAAGGCTGTCTCTTCCGAGTTTTCTATGAGAAATCTTCAAAGTTCACTGTATTGTATTCTTAAAACCTTTAAGCCAGAACTGAGATTTAGAACTCCGCTGAGATAGGAGTGTTGTGATAGCTGCAGGCTGCCACTGGTCCCCAGCCTGTGGGGACCATGCTTCCGTTTCCGATGCATTGTCAGATGAGAAATTCCTTAGAATCCAGGAATTTGAAATAGCAAGTCAATGTATCATAGTGGCGCAGTTACGGCAAAAGCAAAACAAAACAAAAACAAAAACAAACAAAAAAAACAAAACAACAACACAACAAAAAATATTGGGTGACCTTCCAAAGGCCAGGCAGTGAGAACTGTTAGGGAAGGTATAGACTGGTTTGGGCCAGTACTGTTTCTTGGAAGGGGGCTGGTGGGCCTCTTATCCATCATGTGTTCGCTTCGCTATCCACGTTGTCTTGGGATGGCAACAGAGAAGGATACGGAGCAACACATTTTACATTCACATAGGTAGCGTTCACATGGACGTAGTGCTCCCCAATGAACGTGGAGAAGATTGAGGATATCCTGGAGACCAGTTCAGAAAAGGATGGGCGCATTTCCGCTTTGGGGTGCCAGCATTTTAGCATCACTTCGTACCTGTTTCAGAAAGAAAAGCTGTGAGAGGCACAATGGCAAGTGCGTCTGCCCAAGTCATAGACCTCAGATGTACAGAGGACCCCCACCAGACTCTTACTTACAAGGTGTCCGGACAGTATTCTGGTTGCAAGAGTCTTCTACCTTGCAATAGGTAGATAGTGATATCAAATGTGTTGACATCAGGGTAAGGAGGGGCTCCTCTGGTCATGAGCTCCCAGAGAAGCACACCAAAGGACCACTAAGGAAACAAGACAGAGAAGTCGGGTGAGAAAAGGATTGACCACACGGGAGTGTGTATGAAGGGAAAATCAGCAGCTCTCCGCCATTAATCCTCACTTGGCATACTTAACACCGGTTCTATTTAGGGGGAAATTTTCTCTAAAGGGAGCTAGTAAGCTATACATTTCATGGCCTGTTTAAACCAGAATGAGATAAGGTTTCGGTTACAAGAATTATAGTTCTCAAAAAAGACTATGTGAAGTCTACAGGACATTTAGCATTTAATCAGTGGTGAGTGGAATACATTTTCTGAGTTCTTTCTTGTAGGACCAAAGTACCAACATGTTCCCACCTCCCCCTTCAATAGCTTTGCCACGACTTTAGATTTTTATAAAGGTGACCTCCCCGAATTAAAAAAAAATGGATTAAAAAATTCCATTTATATATGTTTGCACGTGAGTATTTTCACACTATGTGGATAAAGATGCCCATGGAGGCTTGCTATGAAACTGTAAGAACCAGAGTTCTTATTACTAGCCCCACAAAAAGAGGGGCAGGCAGAGCATTCTGTCTGTAATCCCAAACTTTGAGAGGTGGGGACAGGGGATTCCTAGGGCAAACTAGCAAGTTAGACTAGCTAAGCTGAGAGCTCCAGGCTCAAGAGACTTTGCTTCGGTAAATACAGTAGAGAGAATGAGGAAAACACCAAGTATCAACTTCTGACCTCCACAAGCACACTCTGAGGTGCACATGAGTTCTCTCTCTCTCTCTCTCTCTCTCTCTCTCTCTCTCTCTCTCTCTCTCTCCCTCTCTCCCTGTCTCTGTCTCTGTCTCTCTGTCTCTGTCTCTGTCTCTGTCTCTCTCTCTCTCTCTCACACACACACACACACACACACACACACACAC
>JADRCD010160555.1:0-21818 GCA_019843815.1 Montemys delectorum
AGGCCTGCCTTTATATGTTACTTGACCTTTTTCCCTTACTGCTTTTAGTATTCTTTCTTTGTTTTGTGCATTTGGTGTTTTGACTATTATGTGATGAGTGGAATTTCTTTTCTGGTCCAGTCTATTTGGAGTTCTATAGGCTTCTTGTATGTTCATGGGCATCTCTTTCTTTAGGTTAGGGAAGCTTTCTTCAATAATTTTGTTGAAGATATTTACTGGCCCTTTAAGTTGGAGGTCTTCACTCTCTTCTATACCTATTATCCTTAGGTTTGGTCTTCTCATTGTGTCCTGGATTTCCTGGATGTTTTGGGTTAGGGTCTTTTTGCATTTTGCGTTTTCTTTGACTTTTCTGTCAATGTTGTCTATGTTATCTTCTGCCCCTGAGATTCTTTCTTCTATCTCTTGTATTCTGTTGGTGATGCTTGCATCTATGTTTCCTGACTTCTTTCCTATGATTTCTAACTCCAGAGTTGTCTCTTTTTGTGATTTCTTCATTGTTTCTAGGTCAATTTTTAGGTCCTAGATGGTTTTACTCAATTCCTTCACCTTTTGTTTGTGTTTTCCTGCAATTTCTTAAGAGATTTTTGAGTTTGCTCTTTAAGTGCTTCTACTCGTTTACTTGTGATCTCCTGTAATTCTTTATGGGATTTTTTTTTTGTTTCCTCTTTAAGGGCTTGTACTTCTTTATTTGTTTTCTCCTGTATTTCTTTAAGGGAGTTATTCATGTCCTTCTGAAGTTCCTCTTTCAGCATTGTGAGATATGTTTTTAGATCCAAATCTTGCTTTTCCGATGTTCTGGTACATCCAGAGCTTGCTGCAGTAGGAGTACTAGGTTCTGGTGAAGCCCAGCAGTCTTGGTTTTTGTTGGTAGGATACTTGAGTTTGCCTTTCACCATCTCTTGATTTCTGGTGTTAGGTGATCTTGGTGTCTCTGATTAGAGCTTGTGCTGTACTTGCCACCCTGCAACTCCCTTTCGACTCCTGAGCCCTGTGGCTCCTGGCTGGTTCCTCCCTAGAAAGTCACCATAGAGAAAATGGCAGATCTCACCTGAGTCCTTGGGCTGAAGCCTGCCCTGAAGGCAAGCCCTCCACTAGCAGGGAGATGGCAGAGATGGTCAGTGGTCCAGTTCTGTCACTTGGAAGCTGAGAGGATCCTGACCCTGCTGCTCTGCGATTCCCCTGTGACTCCTGAGGCCTGCTGCTTCTGGCTGGTTCCCGCCTTAGAAAGTCACCATGGAAAAAATGGCGGATCTCACCTGAGTCCTTGGGCTGTAGCCCACCCTGGAGGCAGGCACTCCACTAGTAGGGAGGGGGTCGCTGATTCAGCTTTGTCACTTGGAAGCTCACAAGCTTATTTTCATATTTTAATATCTATGATAGAAAAATACTCTGTGAATTCTCAGGAAATTATTCTTTTTATGTAGTAAAAATTTTAAAGAAAATTCTAATTACATTTCAATAAAATAAATGCATTTGTTTATATTAAATTAATTAAATTTGTATAAGGGTCTCTCTCTTTAGAACTCTTTAATATGAGCAGAACTGTGGGCTAATGGAAAAATGTATGCCCTGTGAATCCTAATATTCTCTCTGAAATTAAACTAGCCTTGTGATTCTGAGTCACTTAACCTCAATGTACATGATTTGCTTCATCCATAAAAATGAGGGTGATTATTGAACTAGATCTGAGACTCTTAAACTTTATTTTCAAGTTTTTTTCATTATTGTACTTTTTTCATTGTTATTTAATATGAAAATTCTTCCCTCAAATAAGATTCTTGTAAAGGGTGAATTTTTCTTAGCCTTTAGAAAAAGAACATGAACATAATTGATCTCTGAGTAAGAAAATATTTTAAAATTCTAAAAGATGTATTTTAATTTAAATTTTAATTACATCTGGAGAAAATAATCCAGAAAGGGCTTTATTTATACTTTGTCTAGGGTGAATGTGCAATACTAAGAATGTATCACTTCAATGAACTACATCCTTAAATCTCTAAAATTCATACTGGGTTGACAAATTTTAATGAACGATACTTCCCAAGCTCTGATTTCAGAATTTCTCTTTCTCCTTTTACCTAAGAGGTTTCTTCTACTTCCTATGTATTTATTTAAATGGGTCTTCATAGATGGTAAGTGAACATGAGAATATCAATTTATTTTCAAGCACACATTATATTTTAAAAGTATCTGATATTCTGTAATTTATAACATTTCAAAACTAAAGTCTTATTTCTTTAATCATTAGCATGTCTTACACTGTCTGAAACTGGTAAATAAATAAAGTAATTAATAATAAACTTGAAGGATTATGCTATAAAAACATATCACTAATATGGATAGCTGGAAAATTATAGGAATACAAGAAACTTCAGTCTATCTATTTGACCAGCAGCACAATAACCCCAAATGTTGACATAAACTAACCTAGTGACCTCTTAGAATCTGTTTAATGTCATTTTGTTTATCTAGTCACAGCAATTAAACCTTTGCATACAGGGAACTGATTGCTTCACTGCCAATTGTCATTGTTCTTAACTTTGCTGTACTACTTTTCCCTGTAGGAAGGACAGATGTTTTGTAGTTCTTCTGTTCTGTCATAAAGCAGCATCTATAATGTTAACACCAATTGTCCTTATGATTCATTAGTGAACATAGTTATAATTTTATGCATATTATCCAATATTTTTATTCAAGTTCTATGAATGTTGCATGTCTTACTAGTACTACTTTTTATTTTAAAATTATTTACTAATCATTCAAAAGGTTCTTTTTTATATATTTATTAGATATTATATTTATTTATATTTCAAATAATACCTCTTTCAGGTTTCCCCTCCACAAAATACCTATCCCATCCTCCCTCCCCTGGCTTCTATGAAAGTGATACCCTACCTACACATCCAGAAGTATCTCACCATCCTTGCATTCCCCTACACTGGGATATCAGGCCTTCGCAGGACCAAGGGCCTCTCCTCCCACTGATGCCAGATAAGGTCAGCCTCTACTGCATATACAACTGGAGCCATGAATCCTCTAGGTGTACTTTTTGTTGCTGGCTTATTTCCTAGGAGCTGTGGGGGTTAGGGTTGGTTGATATTGTTGTTCTTCTATGGGTCTGTAAACTCCTTCAGCTCCTTCAAACGTTCCCTAACTCCCCAATTTGGGTCCCTGTGCTCAGACCAATGGTTGGCTCCAAGCATCTGAACCTGTATTTGTTAGTCTCTGGAAGAGCTTCTCTGGAGACAACTATATCAGTCTTGTATCAGACAGCAGTTGCTGGCATCCACAATAGTATCTGGTTTTGGTGTCTGTATATGGCATGGTTCCCCAGGTAGGGCAGTCTCTAGATGGTCTTTGCTTCAGTCTCTGCTCCCCACTTTTACCCATGTTTCTTTAGACAGATACAATTCTGCTTAAAATTTGGAGATGATTGTGTAACCCCATCCCTCAATCAGGGCCTTTAACCTATGATCTTTCCATTGTAGGGTATTTCAGCTAATGTCATCCCTGCTGAGTCCTGGGAGACTCTTGTTTTCCTAGCATCTGGAACTTTCTGCTGGCTACCCCTATTTCCTTATCATCCATTGCTATACTCCTCTGTTTAAATTCCTGAATTTCTCTATATCTTCCCCTCTCATCATATACCTGATCCTGTCCCCTTTCTCCCCCCTCTTCTATTTCCCCCAAAGTCCATACCACCCTCTACCTCCTGTGAGTATTTTGTTTCCCCTTCTAAGGACTGAAGCATCTACACTTTGGTTTTCCTTTTTATTGAGCTTCATATGGTCTGTGAATTGTATTGTGGGTATTCCCAGCTTTTGAGCTAATATCGATTATCAGTGAGTGCATACCACGTGTGTTCTTTTGTAACTGGGTTACCTCACTCAGGATGTTATTTTCTAGTTCTATTCATTTTGCCTTTGAAATTCATGAATTAATTTTTTAAATATCTGAGTAGTACTCCATTGTGTAAATGTACCACATTTTCTGTATCCATTCCTCTGTTGGGGGACATTTGAGTTGTTCCCAACTTCTTGCTATTATAAATAAGGCTCCTATGAACATAAATGGAGCATGTGTCTTTGTTATATGTTTGAGCATCTTTTGAGTATATGCCTAAGAGTGGCATTGCTTGGTTCTCAGATACTACTATGTCCATTTTTCTGTGGGATGGCTAGACTGATTTACAGAGTACCAGCTTGTAACCCCACCAACAATGGAGGAGTGATCCTCTTTCTCCACATCATCACCAGCATCTGCTGTCACCTGAGGTTTTGATCTTTGCCACTCTGACTGGTGTGAGGTGGAATCTCAAGATTGTTTTGATTTGCATTTCCTTGGTGACTAAGGATGTTGAACATTTCTTTAGGTGCTTCTCAGCCATAAGATATTTCTCAGTTGAGAATTCTTTGTTTGGCTCTGTACTCCATTTTAATAGGGTTATTTGGTTCTGTGGAGCCTTACTTCTTGAGTTATTTGTATATATTTGATATTGGCCCTCTATCAAATATAAGATTGGAAAAGGTCTTTTCACAAGCTCTTGGTTGCCATTTTGTCCTATTTACAGTGAACTTTCCTTTACAGAAGGTTTGCAATGTTATAAAGTCCCATTTGTCTATTTTTGATCAATTTGCATTTTTCTATATGCTGACCTCCATTTGTATCAGCACCATTTGTTGAAAATGCTGTCTTTTTTTTCTACTGAATAGTTTTAGCTCCTTTTTCAAAGATCAAGTGACTCTGGGTATGTTGGTTCATTTCTGGGTCTTCAATTCTATTCTATTGATCTGCGTTTCTGTCTTTGTACCAATACCATGCAGTTTTTATTATTCTCGCTCTGTAATACAGCTTGAGGTCAGTGATGGTGATTTCCAGGTAAGTTCTTTTATTGTTGAGAATAGTTTTCGCTATCCTTTTTATTATTATTATTATTATTCCAAATGAATTTGCAAATTGATCTTTCTAACTTTATGAACAATTGAGCTGGAATTTTGATGGGGATTGCATTGAATCTCCAGATTCCTTTCAGCAAGATGACTATTTTTACAAAAAAAAAAAAAAAAGATGGCCATTTTTACTATATTAATCCTGCCATGCACATGGGAGATCTTTCCATCTTCTGAGATCTTCTTCTATTTCTTTCTTCAGAGACTTGAAATTCTTGCCATACAGATCTTTCACTTGCTTAGAGTCACACCAAGATATTTTATATTATTTGTGATTATTGTGAAGGATATAGTATCCTTCTTAACTTCATGTTCTATGCATTCCTCAATGTTGGTAACATAATAGATTCCTTTTATATTTGTAAAATATGTATTTCTTCCTCAATTCATTTTCTTCTCTCATATCAGATATCCTTTCACCAAATCTACCTTGGTAAAGAAAATACTTATTATTCTAAAGTAAAAACAGAAACCAAAATATTATTTACTATCTTGAAGAAAGAAAGGAATAGAATTAAATTAATATTACAATTTTAATATTTTACTGAGATTAGAACTTTTATTTTTAGTTTTAATTTGTGGATAGAGTTTGTGCATTTGCAATTGCAATTCTTTCTTCTGATGGTCTTGATAGAATCAAGTTATGCCACCAATCCCACTTCTAAAACTTCATCAGATTGAAATTGCAGTCTCTAATGAGACAGTATGAAAAGCAAATTGCCTCTATAATTCCCATGTATTTGTGATTTGAACTAAATGGTTACTATTCATATGTTTTCTAGAATAGAACAGATAAATTCTAAAGTTAAATAATTTCAAATATCTTGGGCATGGTGACATATACCTGGTACAAACTTTCAAAATTTGGGAGAGGTGGGGGAAGGAGACTCTGGCATGTATGGTTATCACAATGTGTCACATAGGAATTTCATTCTAGAAAGAACTATATATATTTAAAATATATAATTAGAGAGGCTAGAAGAACATATATTATATGAAATGAGTGGGGAAATATTTATGATTAACAATTTAAGTGGGTAAAGAGATATAGAAAAGGAGTAGATAGGTGAGGGTTTAACCAAAATCAGTTATGTGTAAAAATGACTATGTGAATCTAGCAGTTAACAAGCCAGTTATTATTTTTTTATATACTGACCACAACTTGTCCTCCCTCTTCTTCTCCCAGAACCTCCTTCTACCTTTTCTACACAACTCCCAATCCAGGCTTCTGTTTATATTTAGACAGATGTAGCCCTCCCAAAGATATCAAACAAACATGGTATATCACATTGCATTAAGACTAGGCACTTCCTTTCTTATTAAGGCCGGATAAGGCAACTCAGTATAAAAAGGGCCTATAATCTGACAATAGAGTCAAAACAGCATTAGCATTGCCAGGACTCCCACTTAAAGAACAAGATACATAAATATAGCAGATGTGAAGAGTGTCTAGGTCAAACTTATAACAGCTTCCTGGTTCACAGTTCAATCTCTGTAAGCCCCTATAGGCCCAGGTTAGTCAATTATATGTACAGACTATATTATATAGTCAAATATATATATTTCCTTGAACAACTGGCTCCTACTATCCTACTTCTTCTTCTTCCACAGGATTTCCCAAGTTAAACCAAATGTTAGTCTGTGGGTCTCTGCATTTGTTTCCATCAGTTGCTGGATGAAACTTCTCTGATGAGTATTGTGATAGACACCAATCTATAAGTATAGCACAATATCATTAGTCATTATTTCATTTGTTTACTTATATGTTTATTTATGTTTATTTATTTATGTATTTACTTATTGCTATTCATGTTTGATTCTACCTCTGTTCTCTGGGGTATCCAGACTAGCAGTCCTGGCCCTCCAGGCAGTGTCAGAGATGGGTTTCCACTTATGGCACGGGTCTCAGTTTGGGTTGTTGGCCACTTGTACAATTTTTGTACCACCTTTAAAAAACCTAGCACATCTTCTAAGCAGGATAAATTGTAGGTTGAATGTTATATGGCTGGATAGGTGTCCCAATTGTTCCACCGGAATTATTGCCTGGAAAGAGATGACCAGAACAGGCTCTGAAAACCTTGTTAATAAAAGTCATTGCTATAGTCACCCTTGGAGATTCATTGTAGTTTCCACTGTAGTAGCTCATCCCCAAGATATATTTTTAAGGAGTTTGAATAAAAGCAGCCAGCATTAGTGGACTGCAATTGAAATGAAGTACTAAGCCTGAGATATCTCTACAAATAACACAGGCCACTGCCGTTGCCTGTGTTTACAACCATAATTATATACTCGAACCATATTAATGAAGATACTACATCCTTTTAGTGTAATATATACTTATCCGGTAATATTTTCTATATATTAGGGTCATCTTGTATTTTATTTGTCTTGTTCTAGAATTAGCCATTTATTCATAAAGTTCTAGTCTACTCTGCTTAAAAGACTGGTATTTCAAAATCAACAATAGGTTTTACTTCAGGTTGTGATGGAAAAGTTTTACACTACTGAATTTGTTTAACATCATCAGTATATATTCTTATTTTTATTAGATGTTTTCTTTATTTACATGTCATACAATTATCTCCTTTCCCAGGTTCCCCTCCAAAAATAAATAAAATAAAAAACAAAAACAAAAACAAAAACAAAACCACTATTCCCTCCACCCTCCCCCTACTCACCACCCACTTTCTCCTGCTTCCTGGCCCTGGCATTCCCCTACACTGGGGCATAGATGCTTCACAGGGCCAAGGGCCTCTCCTCCCATTGATGAATGACTTGGCCATCCTCTGCTATACATATGTAGCTGGAGCCATTAGTCCCACCATGTGTACTCTTTGGTTGGTGGTTTAGTCCCTGGGAGCTCTGAGGGTACTAGTTAAGTCATATTGTTGTTTGTCCTAAGGGGCTGCAAATCCTTCAGCTCCTTGGATCCTTTCTCTAGCTCCTTCATTGGGGACCCTGTACTCAGTCCAATGGATAGCTGTGAGCCTCTAGTTCTGTATTAGTTGGGTACTGTCAGTATGTATTCTTAAACAGTTCACAGTTTATTTATTCTACATAACTTTTTAAGTGATCACAAGATAAGAGACAAGGACTATATAAGAAAATTTTTTTGAAGTATTCAATTTTTGAAGACTTTTTTTTAAAAAAAATCAGATTTTAGCAGAAGATGTGAGAAATGGGACAAAATTATGGATTAAAGTGGCATGTTTTTTATGTCAGATTGGAAAAGGAGAAATTACTGTTTTAATTGTCAGTTACATATAAGATATAAGAACCTAGGAAGAGTGTTAATAACGTATTATCTAGATCATGTTGGACAAGGATCATAGGTGTAGGAGACTACCTTTTGTATTAATTAATATATGAGGCCTCAATCTATTATGGGTAGTACTATTTTCTAAATGGGGAGTCCTGAACAATATAAGAGAAGGTAAAGTTAACTGACAGCAAATACTCTATCAAGAATCCATGACACAACCTAATCTTATATATTGAGAATATGAATCAGTAAAAGTTGATTACAGAAGAGGTTTATTAAAAATACTAGTGTGTTTTTAATGTATCATATTTTGAAAGAGATACTAATAAATATACATAAGATCTAAGATCTAAAATTGATTACACTTGATATAAGATTTGTTTCTTCTTTTATTTTTGACACTTCACAATGAACATTTCTTTCCAGACTTTTCACATTGAGGACACTCCTTTCTGGACATTTTATGAAGTGGACACTCCAGTTATGCTAATGTGTAACCAAACAATAATGCAGGTTTGGTCAGTGCACCTGGGCAAATACATTTGTGGTCTGGAGTTTTAAATAGTGCCTTTCCCAAGAGTAAATTGAGACTTTATCAGAATATTTTGTCTTATCTCCTTTCTTCGCATCTCCTGTTCTCAAATTTGTCATTGCAGTTCCTTCTTCTCGAGAACCCTGTTGTTTAAGTCCTGAAGGATGGGGCAGCAGAATACATGTATTGGGACATGGATAATTAAAAGTAGTTTTACTGATCAATGTCTTATTCACAATTAACTTTTTTATTTAGTTTCATGCTTTATTTCTCAGTTATGCAACAATCAAGTTACACTTACGCATTTTACTGAAGTTCTTCTCAGTTTCTAAATGTGTCATATTCTGTGATAAATTCTTATCATTTAACTACTATTGCCAGATAATATCTATCTTATGGTATTAGAAAGGAAGATAAGAGAAGTAACACCCTTGAGAGCACAGGATATTTGATGAAGCACCTTAACTTTTCTGACAATTTGGATTGTGAAACTTGAATGACAATGTTTGAAAAGCCATAAAGAAGTCTCTAATGTGCTTGGAAAAAATCGAATACTTTCATGATTGTGTGCTTCTGATGTGAGCCTTGGTATTAAAGTCTCTCTCATGGTTGGCTCCTGTGCTGATTTTTCCTTAAAGAAATCAGTTTATACAGTTTGAGATTACTGGATGTGATCCATTACTGACTGACTATAGTCACTAGCAAGGGGCTTTTGAGTAAGAACTGAGAGTGTTTTTGTCATTAAGATGTGCCAAGTTTCCTGTGGAGAGTTAAAGAGCTTTAGGATCCAGGTGATGAACTAGGGAGTTTACAATGAGGAACAAGTGAATGCCTATTTTTTTGCTAGAAATGTAGAAAGTAAGATGACAAAGTCTCTTTGTAAATGAAAAAGTAAGTACCTCAATGCTGTTAGAAATGGTTCAAACTTCTGTGAAACCTATAGTTTCAGGAGAGCTCCTTTAATTAAGTTGTGAACACCAATTGTAACAGTTTTAATTCAATCTATAGACTTTATTTGAACTCGTATCAACATTACACTATTCAACAATAAATAGCTCAGAAAAAATATAGCATTCTCTAAACTTCACATATTATAAACAAAGACTATATTATTTTATAGACTAAGTTATTTAAATGAGTATACTAATATATTAAGTATAAATGGTGAGTTTGGGTTACAGCATACTTCCAACACATATAAGGCCTAGGTTCAATCTCAAGCAGCACAAAGCAATGCAAGAGAAAATCGTCAACTTCTTGAAATGGTATACATCAGACGACAATTAGGGAGAAAAGTTTTACCTTCCTTGAGAATTTTATAAATCTATATTGGATAATAATTTTTTACTGGTTCAAGAAAATTTTACTCATTATAAAAAGTTTAATAATGTTACATAATTATCCATATCTGTTTTTCTTTTGACTGCGAATAGCTCAACCTAAATCTGTTTTTTATATTATAAAAAATTTGTTCTCCCAGTATATTTGTGGGAATTTTTCTTGTCTCCTTTAACTTTTATTTAACTTCTAAAGTTATGTTATGAGAAGGTTTTAGTGTCTCTATGGTGGACATCACAGTTTCTGTGCAAATTTTAAAATTTACTTCACGATTACTACAATTAACTTTAAATGTATAAGAAATTATAATGAATGTAATAAATTTGCCTAAACACTTCTATATATAATTTGTAGTTTAATTACTAAACTATAATGTACTAAGTAAGTTTGTTCCTCTTATTTTCATAACTAATATAAAATATATTAGTATGGAAATGAAAAAAGTAAAATATATCCCTTACTCCTTCATCAGTTTAAATATAATTTTATTTGTGAGCAATTTTTTCCATGTATCATTTGCTGAATTTAAATTTTTCTGAGATATAAAAGGAAATTTATGTAAAAATTATCATAATGCTTGATATATTATAAATGGTCAAAGAATTGTTCATTAAAACAATATTATTGTTGAGTATTTATCCACTGTGATCAGGAATCTTACATATGGTTTATCTAATTTTAAGCTTCAATAAACATTCTGATGTCAGATATATCATTATCTTATTTTCTTACCTTGAATTGTGAGGTTCCAAAATAGTAAAATTTTTCTGGAATTGCACATCTAGGAGATTAATAAATATAAGATTTATAGATCTAGTATATGTCAAGCTCACAGTGATTCTGGGGAATTAAGTAACCAGTAGTGTCCATATATAGAATAAATCTAATGGGAATCATTCTGGTTAAATTTTTGTTTTATAACTATATCAGGATAACAATGTCTTTATTTACTTTGACATATATTAAAGCTTTATATCAGATGTTTAAAGTAAAACATTATATCATTGAAGACATTAAAATCTTTATTAACCTAATAGAAATTCAACCTTCAGAATATTTACAAAACTCTCTATAAATGTCTGTTTTGAAAAAAAAAATGATTCTTCATAATGACTTTTCATGGCATGTGTTTTTTTTTTTTTTTCCTTTAACCTTCCTAAACTCTGGGGACAATATTTACCTGATTAAAGCCTACTTAAAATTGTAGCTTTGCATAGCTGTTCCTAATTTTCCAGGTAGACCTCAATGTCATTTTAGACATATGTCTATAGCACCATAAAATTACTTATATTTTTGACTCTGTAAAATATTATTTATCATTTTATATGTTTATTACCACACAACTGCTAGCAACTCATTGTTTATTCAGTTTATCAATTCACAGAAAATTATAATAATAACATATGACAGGCACTTAATGAACATTTATTTAATCAAGTAAATAAAAAGTTAATGATGCATGATATCATCTACTTGATATATTCAGAATATAATCCTTTTTCTATTGAGCAAAACTATGCAAAATGTTTCTGAGGTTGATGCCTGTTATGTGGAATGAAAGAATTAAACATTCCCTCACTTTTTATGAATTCTTAAAGGTCAAGCTAACCTCCAAATAATAAAATAAATAAAACAACCCAATCATAAAATGGTGTATAACCTAAACAGAGGATTTACAATAGAGGAATTTCAAATGGACATGAAGCACTTAAAGAAATGTTCAAAGTCCTTAGTCATCAGGGAAATGCAAATCAAAATGACCCTGGGATTCTACCTTACAGCAATCAGAATGGTTAAGATAAAAAACTTTCAGGTACAGCATATGTTGGTTAGGACATGAGCAAAGAGGAACATTTCTCCACTGGTAGTGGTATTGCAAACTGGTACCCTCTCTGGAAATCAAGTTGGAGGTTATTCATAAAATTAGAAATTTTCTAACTGAAGACCTTGTTCTAACACTTTTGGGTGTATACCCAAAAGATGACCTACCATGCTACCACAGTGTGTGTTCCACTATGTTCGTAGAGGTCTTATTTGTGATAACCAGAAGCTCAAAAGAACCCAGATGACCCACAACTGAAGAATGAATACAGAAAATGTTGTTCATTTACACAATGAAATACTACTCAGCTACTAAGAACATCATGAGTTTTGCAGGCAAATGGATAGAACTAGAAGTTATTATCATGAGTGAGGTAACTCAGACACCAAAGAACATACATGGTATGTACTCACCAATAAGTAGATATTAGCAAAAAATGTACAAAATACCTAGGATAACATCCACAGAATTAAAGAAGATTAACAACTGGAAAGGCCTAAGAGAGGATGTCTCAATCCTCTTCTTCCTTCCACTTGGGAGGAAGAAGAAAGCAATCATGGGGGACAGAGAGGCAGAGACCCGGTTAGGAGAGGGACGGGGGGGGGGGGGAAGGAGAACATAATCAGATATTGGGAGGAGAATAGGAGTGCAGTCTTGAGGGCCAACAGAAAGAATGGAAATAGGTAATCTTGAGAGGTAGAAGGTGGGAGGGACCCCATGTACCAGAGACCTGGGAGATGAGAGATGATCAGGACTCAAAAGGAAGGACCTTAGATAAAATGTCAAACAGTGAGGAGAGAGAACTTGTAGATTCTATCTCCAGTAGAAAGACAGGGGATCAAGTGGAGGGATGGAGTTGCCATTCCACACTCAAAACCTCTGACCAAGAATTGTTCCTGTCTGAAAGAACTACTGAGATGAAAATGGAAAAGAAACTGAGGGAAAGGAGGGTTCAGTGACAGGCCCAAATTGAGATCCAGCTCAAGAGGAGGTCCAAGGCCTGAAACTATTACTGATGATATGGTGCTGCTCTCTGAGAGGTCCAACAAGCAGACACTTATACCCAACCGATGGACAGAAGCCAGAGTTAGGGAAAGGCTGGAAAAAGCTGAGGAGGGGGACCTTGTACTAGGACCAGCAGCCTCAACTAACCTATACCCGTGAGATCTCTCAGACACTGAGCCACCAACCAGGCAGCATATACCAGGAGATCTCAAGCCCCTGACATGTATAAAATAGAGTACTGCCTGGTCTGGTCTCAGTGAGAGAAGATGCACCTAGCCCTCTAGATACTTAAGACCCCAAGGAGTGGAGAGGTCTGATGAGTTGGGGGTGAGGAGTGGGGACATCTTGGAGACAGGAGGAAGAGGTATGTGATGGAGAATATTCTGAGATCAAACAGGGAGAGGGATAATGCCTTGACTGTTAAAAAATATTAAATAATCATAATAACTATTATAATTATAATTATAATAATAATAAGTAAAAGTGACATCCCAGATTTCATAAAAGTAGTAGTTTTCTTACTGGGATAAATGTGAGCATTGGCTTAAGTAAAAATATATTTCAATGTTTAAACAGTCAGTGTAATCTTACATAAGATCTTTCTACATCTACATCTCAATTGTGGATGTGAAAATAGAGGTAATGATAGTAATATCAATTAGAATTGGTCTATATGAAAGATATTCTTTCAAACAACTTCTTACATATTTAGAATAATGACTGAAACATGAAAAAATTTTAGTAAGTAGTTATAATTCACATATTTTACTGTTTTCCTTACCCTGTGAGTATATCTGCTAATATAAGGAATTTGTTTTTAGAAATACTCTTTTTTAATTAGTTGAATAATCATATACTTAAATAAAACTGACATCCTGAAATAAATGTAACAAACTACCTATAAACAGATTGTTTTAAATCTAGAAGGAGGTGATATGTTTTTATTTAGTTGTATTTTTTTCATATTGATTGTTTGGTATGGTTTAGCTTGTTGACATCCTCAATTTATAGCTAAGGCAATACTCTTCCCTCAGTTTCTGAAAGATAGCATAATAGGTATGAGTGAGCACATACATCTCAGTATTTGTACCTATAGACAATTTTTTTCTTTTGCATTTATACATGAATTCTTTATTTCCCTTTTAGCAGACATTTAAAAGAAAGGCCAAATATACCTTGGGGGAAGAAAAAATTCACTTGCATTTCTCTAGATCAACTTTCATCAACCTATGTTTTGTGACTGCTCTGGGAATTGCATATCAGATATCGTACATATCATATAATTACATTATGCTTAATAACTGTAGCAAAGTTCTAGTTATGAATGAGTAATAAGAACAATTTTAAGGTTCTGGATTACTATAACCTAAACAATTCTATTAAGGGTTTGAAGCACTAGACATGTTGAGAAACACAGCCCAAGATATAAATGAAAAAGAGTAGGTTTTTGTTTTGTTTTGTTTTGTTTTTGTTTTTGTTTTTCAAGACAGGGTTTCTCTGTATATATTTCCAGGCTGTCCTGGAACTCACTCTGTAGACCAAGATGGCCTCGAACTCAGAAATCCGCCTGCCTCTGCCTCCCAAGTACTGGGATTAAAGGTGTGCGCTGCAACTGCCCAGATGAAAAAAAAAGGTAGTTTTAAGATAGTACTTTTGAGAGAAAATGGGAGACAAAGAGAGAGAGAAAGAGAAACAGAGACAGAGAGGAGAGACAGAGAGACACAGGTAGAGAGACAGAGAGACAGAGATACAGAGAGAGGGAGGAGAGGAGTCAACGTATGTTTGTGTGTTGGTATGTTTATTTTTTTTTTGAGCTTTTGTGTATCTCTTTGTGTGTCAAATTGATTGAGAATCTGTCCTAAATTTTGATTTTATGTCATAAAATTGTTCTTGACCCTAGAGTATTTTTAAAGTTATGGATATATATATGTATATGCGAGTGTGTGTGTGTGTGTGTGTGTGTGTGTGTGTGTGTGTGTTTTAGTAATTGTTTAAGATGAAGAAAAGATCTTTTAAAAACTTAAGCATACTTTTCCTAAAACCTAAAACATGCTCTTCCAGAGTCTATCAGTGAGTCTCCCTGATTTTTCCATTCGTGTTTCCTCCCCTGTTATTACCATTAAAGGAAGGCACTGTTTTAGATGGGAAAAAAGATGGTCAAAATATTCTGATTAAATGAAACCATAAAGGAAGAAAAGTGTCACTATCTTAATATCTGACATAATAGATTTCAACCTAGAACTAATTAGAAGAGGGAAAGAGGAATCCTTCATTCTAACAAGGGAGTAGGTAACAAGAAGACATTACCATTTAAAACATAAATCTACCAAACTCTAAAACATCCAATTTTATTAAAAATGAACCGTACATTGTAAATACACAAATTACCATTAAACCATTACAAGTTATATCAAAACACAATGTTCTCTAGTAGACAAAAAGTAAACCGAGAAACATCAGAATTAATGGAGAACATACATCCAAAGGACCTAACAGATATCTGCCAAATAGTAAAATTGAACACAAAAGGAAAAATGTATGTACTCTAAATATATAAATTCTTTTGCATAAAATAAAAGCAATACAAAGAAAGGAATTTTCTTTTTTATATCATAATATTTTTATTATTTGAGAATTTCTTCAAATGTATCCCGATAACATTGGTTTGGCGTTCCTTCCAGGTTTACCTCCCCACCTTTGTACCCTCCACCTAAAAAGAAAAAAAAAAAAAAACACATGGAATATCTTTGTTTCACCATCTCTGGTAATTAAGAGTTTTGCTAGGAATAGTAGCCTGGGCTGGCATTTTTGTTCTCACTGAGTCTGTATGACATCTGCCCAGGATCTTCTGTCTTTTATAGTCTTCGTTGAGACTGGTGTAATTCTAATAGTTCTGTCTTTATATGTTACTTGGCCTTTTTCCTTTACTGATTTCAGTATTTTTTCTTTGTTTTGTGCATTTGCTATTTTGATTACTATGTGCCAAGAGAAATTTCTTTCCTAGTCCAATCTATTTGGTGTTCTGTAGGATTCCTGTATGTTTATGGCCATCTCTTTCTTTAAGATATAATAGTTTTCTTCTACAGTTTTATTGAAGACATTTACTGGCCCTTTGAATTTGGAATATTCGCTATCTTCTATACATATTATCATATCAAATATAGACAGATCTATATCAACATAAAACCCCTTATTAACAGGCTAGTGAAGGGAAACAATAGGATCATTTCAACTGACACAGCAAAGGCATTTGATAGAATTTAAAATTCAAGATAAGTAATAAATGTTGTGGATTAAAGAATTTCTAAAACATGTTTATACCTCAAGATACAGAAAAAAATCTTGTGAAAAACTCAGATATCTAATATTTTCAGATGTCTAAAACCTGGTCAAAAATTTTCACTGATACACATACTGCTTAAAAAAATAATCTATACTTCTGCAGTTCATTTTCTTCCGTCAAAAAGTGAGTGATAAAGTGTATTCCAGAGATGTATTCCAACCTGGAAACCTATTACTACTATTTTGTTAAATATTCATAGTATAAAACAGTCTTCAAAATGCACATCTCTCTACTTGTAGATTAGTAAATCGCTCAGAGAAGGTCTTTTTGTTTGTTTGTTTTTGTTTTTGTGCAGTGGATAATGGCTAATGCAGACATTTCGAATAGGTCAAATGTAGAGAATAAGTGACTGTTGAGTTCTTAGCCACAAACAGAACATTTATATTATACCTCACCTCAAGACATGGAAAATCATGAAAGAGAGGATAGACAAAATATAAGAGTCAAAGGTACTGTGTCCAATTTCCTGAGGACTGCTAAACTGATTTGCAGAGTGATGTACCAGCTTGCAATCTCATCAGCAATGTAGGAGTGTTCCTCTTTCTCCACAACCTCTCCAGCATCTGCTGTCATCTGAGTTTTTTATCCTAGCCATTCTGATTGGTGTGAGGTGGAATCTCGGGGTTTTTTGATTTGCATCTCTCTGATGACTAAGGATATTGAACATTTCTTTAGGTGCTTCTCAGTCATTTGGTATTCCTCAGTTGAGAATTCTTTGTTTACCTCTGTATCCCCTTTTTAATATGGTTATTTGATTCTCTGGAGTCTAACTTCTTGAGTTCTTTGTATATATTGGATATAAGCTCTCTATCAGATATAGGATTGGTAAAGATCTTTTCCCAATCTGTTGCTTGCTGTTTTGTCCTATTGATAGTGCCTTTTGCCTTACAGAAGGTTTGTAATTTTATGAGGTCCCATTTGTCAATTCTTGATCTTAGAGCATAAGTTATTGGTGTTCTGTTCAAGAAATTTTCCCCTGTGCCTATTTGCTCGAGGTTCTTCCCCCCTTTCTTTTCTATTAGTTTCAGTGTATCTGGTTTTATGTGGAGGTCCTTGATCCACTTGGACTTCAGCTTTGTACAAGGAGATAGGAATGGATTAATTTGCATTCTTCTACATGCTAAACACCAGTTGAGCCAGTACCATTTGTTGAAAGTGCTGACTTTTTTCCACTGGATTGTTTTACCATCTTTGTCAAAGATCAAGTGACTAGGGATGTGTGGATTCATTTCTTTTTTTTTTTTTTAACTTTTATTGCATTATGATGAGAAAAGTTACATGATTTCAATTTGTCTGAATTTGTTAACATTTAAAAACATATTTTAAGTAAATAGAATTAAATCACATTCTTGTTTCCCTTTTGTACCTCAACTCCTTACCTTCCTTCAATACCTACAATACCTTTTTTGTCATATTCATTAAAATTTATAAAATATTAAGCAATAAAAATGAGTATTATAAAAGTTGTTTGATATAAAACAACAATCAATTTAACAGTGTTATGTAGATGCCCTAAACACAAGGGCATACATGTTTGTAAAAGAAACACTACTGTACTAATACGGAAGTACAGGCTCACAGCCATCCATTGGACTGAGTACAGGGTCCCCAATGAAGGAGCTAGAGAAAGGACCCAAGGAGCTGAAGGGTTTGCAGCCCTATAGGGCGAACAATAATATAAACTACCTAGTACCCTTAAAGCTCCCAGGGACTAAACCACCAACCATGGATGCATTACATGTATGCATCCCAACATGGTGTGACTAATGGCTCCAGCAGCATATGTATAGCAGAGGATGGCCAAGTCAGTCATCAATGGGAGGAGAGGCCCTTGGCCCTGTGAAGGTTCTATGCCTCAGTGTAGGGGAATGCCAGGGTCAGGAAGTAGGAGAGAGTGGGTTGGTGAGCAGGGATGGTTTCTTACCCATTATTCTTGCTTAAGATCTTGGCCTAGGCTACTAGGAACAAGTAATTAAGAAAAGGAATAAGAGAAAACAAAACAGAGAGATTATCATGAGAACTAATGCTCAATAATTTTTCTCTGGCGAAGAGTTTCACAACAGGTTCCAGGATGCCTCAACCTTTTCAGGTCAATGGCCTCAGTCTGTGGAACTAGACACACAGATCCTACTGGAGGTGGTGTGGCAGTTCTGTGGTTTTTTTTGTTTTGTTTTGTTTTGTTTTGTTTTTAATTGAAGCTTATAAATATCTCTTTTGACTGTAGCAAGGGAGGAAAAGACTAGTTGGAAGATGATTGGAAAATAAGGAGAAGGATTATTATTCCTGTAGCCACGACAACAACAATGATCCAATGTAGCCAACTAACTGGATTTAATGCGCATAAACCAAAGCTAATAGACTGAGCCAAATCTTTTATATCAGTAGATTAAGCATGTACTTTGCTCATAGCAGAGATTTTGGCATGCAATTGAGCCATATCATGGGTAATATCATTGTCTTTCCAAATTCTCAACAAATGATTTTTCGTAAAATTTCAATTATGATTTTGTGATTTTCATTTTATGTATAATGACATTACATGTATGCATCGAAAGCTGGCCTGGCACTTTGTAGAAAGCTGAACTTTAATAGTTTCCACTTCTTGTCCTAGTGCCAAAACTACATCCTCTAAAGCATCAAGTTTTACTTCTTATTTATGTATAATTTGTTACCTTGCATTAAAGAGACATTTATATTTAAGTCATCAACAAAATATACAGTCTTCATATCTGAGACTAAGGTGACTGTTGAGACTATAAGTGAAGTAAGAATGGCTATTAAAGTACTAATGCCTAAAATTAAAGCTGCAACAAAATGCTTTGGTCTAATTAGCTCATTGACTCTCTTAAGCATTTGTAAGACTACATTGTCAAACCAAACATCATCTTTTAAATCTACAGGAAACATAACATAAGAAGGTCTTTGTAATATCAAAATAACAGAATAATTCTTAATTGAAACAGGAACAATACAGTTAGTTAGAATGCATTGGGAACAGCTGACCTATAAGATCATTTTACTTTAATAATTTTTTATTGTTATTAGATATTTTCTTTATTTATATTTCAAATTATCCTTTCCATGTTTTCCCTCTGAAAAAAAATTCTGTTCCCTCTCCCATCCCCCTGCTCACCAACACACCCTCTCCCACATCCTGGCCCTGGCATTCCCCTACACTGGGACATATTACCTTCAAAGGGCCAAGGGTCTTTCCTGCCCTTGATGACCAAGTAGGCCATCCTCTGCTATACATACGCTGCTGGAGCCATTAGTCCCACCATGTATAATCTTCGGTTGGTGGTTTAGTCCCTGGGAGCTCTGAGGGTACTAGTTAGTTCATCTTGTTTTTTGTCCTAAGGGGCTGCAAACCCTTCAGCACCTTGGATCCTTTCTCTAGCTCCTTCATTCTGGCCCCTGTGCTCAGTCCAAAGGCTGGCTGTGAGCCTCTACTTCTGTATTAGTCGGGCAATGGCACAGCTTCTCAGGAGACAGCTACATCAGGCTCCTGTCAGCCAGTACTTGCTGGCATCCACAATAGTGTCTGGGTTTGATGATTGAATATGGGAATGATTCCCAGGTGGAGCAGTCTCTGGATTGTCCTTCTTTCAGTCTCTGCTCCATAGTTTGTCTCTGCAACTCCTTCCATGGGCATTTTTCCCCTTTCTAAAGAGGATCAAAGTATCCACACTTTGATTTTCCTCCTTCTTGAGTTTCTTGTGGTTTGTGGATTGTACTTTGTGTATTCTGATCTTCTGGGCTAATATCTATTTATCAGAGAGTGCATACCATGTGTGTTCTTTTGTGATTGGGTTACCTCACTCAGGATGATATTCTCCAGATCCATCCATTTCCGTAAGAATTTCATAAGTTCATTGTTTTTAATAGCTGAGTAGTACTCCAATGTGTAGATGTATCCATTCAGGAAATGCAAATCAAAACCACCCTGAGATTTCACCTCATATCAGTCAGAATGGCTAAAAGAAAAAACTCAGGTGACAGCATATGTTGGTAAGGTTGTAGAGAAAGAGGAGAACACTCTTTCATTCCTGATGGAATTACAAGCTGGTACAACCACTCTTGAAATCAGTGCAGTTCCTCAGGAAATTGGACATAGTTCTATCAGAGGACCCAGCTATAACACTCCTGGGCATATACCCAAAAGATGCTCCATCATGTAATAAGGACACATGCTCCACTATGTTCATAGCAGCCTTATTTATAATAGCCAGAAACTGGAAACAACCCAGATGTCCCTCAACAGAGGAATGGATACAGAAAATGTGGTACATCTACTTTAATAATTTTTAAATCTGAGGACTGTCTAGAAAGTTTATCATAAGGATAGCATAGGCAAGATCTAATTGCCAAAGGTGTGCTCTTAGATTCCTTAGGCTTTTTTAGAAGAATCATGTTAGTTGCAGCAAAAAGTCTAAATAACCCTGAAAAATCTTGAGAAATATTATGTGAAGGAGAGTGACTTACATAACTAGGTCCCACCCATCCTACAGTGAAACATCTATTAATAGATTCATTTGTAAATATATCAGGCCTATAAACATGAAAGAACTGTAACTCATTAATTAAATGATTTCAGTAATCATAAAATGGTGAGACTATAGAATTATCATTAATTTCTTGAGTTTTCAAAGATCATGTACTGAAGTCTAAGAATTAAACCCCCATTTAAGCCACCTTGATCATATATCTGGAAGCAAGGATACCCTCAATTTATCATTTTCCCAATATTCTTGTACACATTCTTTCAGAAGCATGGTTTCTTTTGGCCTTATAAAAGTTTTGTTATAATTATAATATCCCAAAATTGTTATTGAAAGCTCCCACATTAACATTCTACAATGCAGGGGGTGCCAGGATCTATCTGGAGCATCAGAAATAAAAGTTCTATAACTAATGGGAAGACAACCAATGGAGGGTATTCCCTTTAAAGTAACACAGATTGGGTCAGATTCTGACATTTCCTCATACTTAATTACAGAGGAAGTCAAATGGGAGGAAAAATCAGCATGCCTCTGCAGTTCCAAAAACTGGGGGGGCCTGGGCTGTGGCCTAGGCCCGGCCTGCTGAGGCTCTCTCTCTCCCTGGGTGGCAGGGGGCCCTGGTGCTGAGCCCCAGGTCTCTCTCTCTCCTCCCAGGGCTGGCCTGTTTTCTGCATGGCACCTTAATTAAAAAGAAGGCAATGTATGAATGAGTTATTTTATTGTAGGAAGGTGAAATATGAGTGGAGAGACGGAAAGGAGAGGAAGGAGAGAGAGAGAAAAGAGAAGGGAGAGAAAAGAGAAGAGGGAGAAAGAGCAAAGAGGAGAGAGAGAGAGCAAGAGGGTAAGAGTAAGAGCGAGAGGGGTAAGAGAGAGAGAAGAGAAGAAAAGAGTGAGAGAACAAGAGAGAAGAGAGAGAACAAGAGAAAGAGAGCGAGGGAGAATAAGAGAACAAGAGAGGAAGAAATCAAGAGAAGAAGAAGAGAACAAGAGAGTGACGGAGCAAGAGAGAGAGGAGGGGGCAAACCACACCTTTTATTGTATGGGGCATGGCATGCTTGGCTTGTGGTC
>JADRCD010160555.1:22218-37255 GCA_019843815.1 Montemys delectorum
AGCTAGGATGCTGGGAGTTTGAGGCAGTATCTGCCTGATAGAGCACACATCTCTGGCAGGGGCAGCTGTGAGGAGTCTGGGCTGAAATCTGAGCCATGGTCTCAGGAGCAATTCACCGAACACCGTCCATTTGAGCAAATGCTCAGTAGGTCTCTGGGGTTCCAAGTGGCTCTACTGGACTCTGGCTGTCAGAACTGCTCACTGCCCAACATGCCTCCTCCAGCAGCTCAGTATTTAGTCACGAGCCTGATATGCACATTTGCGGGTCTTATTGCTGGTGTCAGTTTCCCATGGAGATCTTTGTCTCGGTTTGGTTGGGGAGCCCTTGTGCATAGAATAGAGTGAGCACGGATGGGGTGTCTCTGCCCTGTCTTTCAAAATGTTCTGTAGTGAGTCGGGTTGGGCTGGGCCAACAGACCGACTAGCCTGTGAGGAGTTCAGTGCAGCTTAGGCCACAGTTCCTGACAGCAGACCTCTTCCCAAGTGTTACAGCTCTAGAACAAAAGGCTCAGACCATGGAGTAGATCTTTTACATCCTTTACTTCCCTGGATACCATATATATATAGTTTGAGGGGATCGTTTAGATTTTGGCAGCAGTTATCTCTCATTTGTTTGGGCTGAGAATCTTTATTTGCATGTAAGAGGGTTTGACCAATATCACACACCTCTCCTGCTGGGGTCGTTGTGTGTGTGTGGGGGGGGGGGGGGCTGAAATCTGAGCCACGGTCTCAGGAGCAATTCACAGAATGCCTTGTCCCTTTAAGCAAATGTTCAGTGGGTCTCTGGAGTTCTGAGGTGGCTCTACTGGACTCTGGCTGTCAGAATTGCCCATTGCCCCCCCCCTACATTATCTCCCCAACCCACAGGATGAAGAAGTAGAGGATGAGGAAGATAGGCCCAAAACGAGGTTGCAGAGGCACAGCACAGAAACCACAGTAAGCATAGCAAGAAACACATTCTCTGTTGATGGTGGTTTTCCTGTATCAGAGATAATTTATTGTACTCTCTGGGTGAGTTTTTTCAATTGTCCCCAAGTGGGTGGATTTATCCCTGTTGTAGATGACAATTCAGGAGGAGACGAAGACGCCTGTTAAGAAGTGAGATCAAGCTTCTTCATTTTCTTCATTACTTCCTTCATGCTCTGCTTCTTTCTTTTCTTGGTTTTCAATGGAGGTTTTCTGGTGGAAGGTTCAAATAAGTCTATCTGGGATCCAGACTGAGGTCTCTGCATTCTGTGGATAAATACATACATATCCTCTTCCTGAGGTCACTAACACATCTGACCCTTTCGAGGTGCCTGTTAAAAGATCTTTCCACATTACTAAAGGAATAACAGTGTGCTGTAGGGGAACACAATGTTTTTGCAAAGGAGTAAAACCTTTATAATATGTATTAAGATGATTAATGGTAAATAAAGCATGACAATAATGGATGAGGCTAATAGTAATGGCCACTAGATTTTATTTTTTGTAGTTGTACCTTAAGATGTTGATGAATCCTTTCTATGATAGTCTGACCTTGGGGGTTATATGGAATTCCTGTTGCATGTTCTATACCCCACTGAATGAAAAATTTTGCAAAAGCTTGAGAAGTATAGGATGGAGCATTATCAGTTTTAATTCTTTTTGGCACATTTAAGGAGGAGAAGCATATAATATGATATTATATGACATCATTCACAGCTTCTCCGGTTCTAGCAGTAGCTATAACCAATAAGAATAAGTATGTACAGTAACATGTACATAGGTCAATTTTCCAAAATCTGGGATATAAGTTACATCCATTTTCCATAAAATTTGAGCCTTAAGGCTCCTCGGATTTATTCCCATTTTTAATGGATGATATACATCAGGACAAAGTTCACAGTCCTTTACAACTTGCTTAGTCTGATCTCTCATCAAATTGAACATCTTTCTCAAGGCCTATGCATTCTAATGATGTAAAGCGTGACTTTCTAATGCTTGTTCAACCATATTAGCAATCAAGTACTCTTTTGTTATTAAATCTGCCCAACATTCCCTAAGGCCAATGGACCTGGCAGGACAGTATGTCCTCTGATATGTCCTATAAATTTTTTTATTTTTCTTCATTCAATTATATTTTGTAACTGAAGCTAGAGTGATATAATTTTAGAATTTCCAGATATAAGAGCTGTATCTATAGCAGGAAATAAACAAACTACATATTTTGAATATGTATAAAGATTAAACACTTCAGGTATGTGTTCAAGGGCAGTAAAAACTGAAATAATTTCTGCCTGCTGTGCAGAAGTTTCTTTTCCCATT
The DNA here is from genome assembly GCA_019843815.1 of Montemys delectorum. Classification (NCBI taxonomy): domain Eukaryota; kingdom Metazoa; phylum Chordata; class Mammalia; order Rodentia; family Muridae; genus Montemys; species Montemys delectorum. Next base: position 24,505 of record JADRCD010160555.1, read on the forward strand.
TTAATAATTACAGGTCTATCTTTTATATAGACAGTCGAAATTCTACTGGATGACCCATCTGTAAATACCAAGAGGGCATCAAAAATGAGTTCCAATGCTATTTAAGAAAGAAAGATTATTTCTGTTTCTTCTACAAATTTTTATATAAGGTTTTGATGTACATGATATTTCATTTGTCCCATATAATGAGCTAATGCAATTCCCCAACCATCCATAGTTTGAAGTAAATACTCCAATGGCTCCTTATTATAGGGAATAATGATTTCATGCATTTCTTTGCCAAATAGTTCCCTAGATCTTAACATTCCTTTAATAATTAATTGACTACACATAAAAGGTAAGAAGATACCATTTTTAGTTGAGTACGAGGGAAATAAATCCACTCTAGTATACCTTTCCATAAACATGCAGTAGAGGTGTAAGATGTATTGAGTATAATAAGGGACCATGTTTTTATATAGCTTATTTGTATTACTTTTGATCTTGCATCTTTTGTTCTATCAATTCTAATTGTTTTCAGGCTTCGTTTGTAAGCTGTCTCTTAGACTTGAGATCAGAATCTCCTTTAAGAACTTCAAATAAATGATGCAATTGTCCTATGGTAATTTTTAAATAGAGTCTAATCCAATTAATATTTCCCAGTAATTTTGAAAACCATTAAGTACCTTTAATTTATCAATCCTAAGTTATGATTTTTAGATAACATATATTCACTATGAATTCTGTTTTGCAAATAATTTATTGGCTTGTTGTGTTGAATTTTATCAGGGGCAATAAATAGTCCTTGTAGAGTCAATACCTCAAACATATTTTTCAAAATTAATTTTGTTAAGTCATTTCTTCTATTATATGAATATCATCCATATAATGTAATATGAAAGCCTTTTTACTTACTTTTTAATTTATTTTTATTAGATATTTTCTTTATTTACATTTCAAATGATATCCCATTTCCCAATTTCCCCTCTGAAAAAAAAACCTGTTCCCTAATCCTCATCCTGCTCATCAGCCTAGCCTCTCATGCTTCCTGGCCCTGGCATTCCCCTATACTCAGGCATAGAACCTTCATAGGACTAAGGGCCTCTCCTTCCATTGATGACTGACTAGGCTATCCTCTGCTACATATGGAGCTGAAGCCATGAGTCCCATCATGTGTACTCTTTGGTTGGCAGTTTAGTCCCTGGGAGCTCTGAGAGTACTGGTTAGTTCATATTGTTGTTCATCCTATGGAGCTACAAAACCCCTCATCTCCTGGGGTTCTTTCTCTAGCTCCTTCATTCTGGACCCTGTACTCAGTCCAATGGATGGCTGTGAGCCTCTACTTCTGTTTTAGTCAGGCACTGGCAGAGTGTCTCAGGAGACAGCTACATCAGACTCCTGTCAGCTAGTACTTGCTAGCATTCACAATAGTATCTGGTCTTGGTGATTGTATATAGGAAGGATTCCTAGGTGGGGCAGACTCTGGATTATCCTTCCTTCAGTTTCTGCTCCATAATTTGTCTTTGCAACTCCTTCCTTGGGCATTTTGTTCCCCCTTCTAAAAAGGATCAAAGTATCCACACTTTGGTCTTCCTTCTTGTGGTTTGTAAATTGTATTTTGGGTATTCCAAGCTTCTGGGCTAATATCCACTTATCAGTAGTGCATACCATGTGTGTTCTTTTGTGATTGGGTTACCTCACTCAGGATGATATTATCCAGATCCATCCATTTCCCTAAGAATTTCAAAATTCATTTTTTAATAGCTGAGTAATACTCCATTGTGAAAATGTACCACATTTTCTGTATCCATTCCTCTGTTGAGGGACATCTGGCTTTTTTCCAGATTCTGGATATTATTAATAAGGCTGCTATAACCATAGTGGAGCATGTGTCCTTATTACATGTTAGAGCATCTTCTGGATATATGCCCAGGAGTGGTATAGCTGAGTCCTCAGGTAGTACTATTTCCCATTTCCCTGAGGAACCACCAAACTGATTTCCAGAGTGGTTGTACCAGTTTGCAATCCCACCAGCAGTGAAAGAATGTTCTTCTTTTTCCACAACCTCCCCAGCATGTGATGTCATCTGAGTTTTTATCCTAATCATTCTGATTAGTGTGAGGTGTAATCTCAGAGTTGATTTGTTTTGCATTTCCCTGATGACTAAGGATGTTGAAAATTTCTTTAGGTGTTTCTCAGCCATTTGGTATTCTTCAGTTGAATATTCTTTGTTTTGCTCTGTACCCCATTTTTAATAGAATTATTTGTTTCTCTGGAATCTAACTTCTTGGGTTTTTTGTATATATTAGATATTAACTCTCTATCAGATATAGGATTGATAAAGATCTTTTCTCAATCTGTTGGTTGCTGTTTTGTTGTATTAACAGATTCTTTTTTCTAAAAAAAGCTTTGCAATTTTATGAGGTCCTGTTTGTCAAGTCTTGATCTTAAAGGATAAGGTATTGGTGTTCTGTTCAGGAAATTTTCCCCTGTGCCCTTGTACTCGAGTCTCTTCCCTACTTTCTTTCCTATTAGTTTCAGTGTATCTGGTTTTATGTGGAGGTCCTTGATCCAGTTGATCTTGAGCTTTGTACAAGGAGATGGAAATGAATTGATTTGCATTCTTCTACATGCTAACTGCCAGTTGAGCCAGCACCATTTGTTAAAAAGACTGTCCTTTTTCCACTGTATGGTTTTAGCTCCTTTGTCAAATATCAATTTACCATAGGTTTGTGTGTTAATTTCTGGGTCTTTCATTCTACTCCATTGATCTACCTGCCTGCCACTGTACCAATACCATGCAGTTTTTATGATAATTCCTCTGTAGTAGAGCTTAAGGTCAGGGATGGTGATTCCACCAGAGTTTCCTTTATTGTTGAGAATAATTTTGGCTATCCTAGGTTTTTTTATTATTCCAGATGAATTTTCAAATTACTGTTTCCAACTCTGTGAAGAACTGAGTTGGAAATTTGATGGCGATTGCATTGAATGTGTTGATTGCTTTGGGTAAGATGGCCATTTTTACTATATTAATCCTGCCAATACATGAGCATGGGAGATCTTTCCATCTTCTGAGATATTCTTTGATTTTTTTTCTTCAGAGACTTGAGGTCCTTGTCATATAGATCTTTCACTTGCTTAGATAGAGTCACACCAAGTTATGTTATTTGGGACTATTGGGAAAGGTGTTCTTTTCCTAATTTCTTTCTCAGCCTGTTTATCCTTTGTATAGAGGAAGGTCACTGATTTGCTTGAGTTAATTTTATATCCAGCTATTTTACTGAAGTTGTTGTCAGGTGTAGGAGCTCTCTGGTGGAATTTTTGTGGACACTTAAATATACTATCATATCATCAGTAAATAATGATATTTTTACATCTTCCTTTCCAAATTGTATTCTCCTTTTTTGTCTAATTTCTCTGGTTATGACTTCAAGTGCAATATTCAATAGGTAGGGAGAGATTGAGCAGCCCTGTCTAGTCCCTGATTTTAGTGAAATTGCTTCAAGTTTCTCTCCATTTAGTTTGATGTTAGCTACTGGTTTTCTGTATATTGCTTTTAATATGTGCATGTATGGGCTTTGAATTCCTGATCTTTCCATGACTTTTATCATGAAGTGGTGTTGGATTTGTCAAATGATTTCTCAGCATCTAAAGAGATTATTTTATGTTTTTTTTTTCTTTGAGTTTGTCCATATAGTGGATTAGGTTGATTGATTTTCATATAGTGAACCATCCCCTAATTCCTGGGATGAAGCCTACTTGATCATGAAGGATAATTGTTTTGATGTGTTTGCAAGAATTATACTGAGTTTTTCCATTGACATTCATAAGGGAAATTGGTCTGAAGTTTTCTTTCTTTGTTAGGTCTTTGTGTAGTTCAGGTATCAGAGTAATTGTGACTTCATAGAACCAATTGGCAAGAGTACCTTCTGTTTCTATTTTGTGGACTAGTTTGAGGAGTATTAGTATTAGGCCTTCTTTGAAGGTATGATAAAACTGCACTAAACCCTTCTGGATCTTGGCTTTTTTTTTTTTTTTTTTTTTTTTTTTTTTTTTGTTGGGAGACTTAAAAATGATTTTCCTTTTTTATGAGCAGATATGGGACTGTTTGGACTGTTTATCTGAACTTGATTTAACTTTGGTATATGTCTAGAACTTTGTTCATTTCATCCAGGCTTTCCAGTTTAGTTGAGTATAGTCTTTTGTAATAGGATCTCATGATTTTTTTGATTTCCTCAGTGTCTGTTGTTATGGTTTCCTTTTCATTCCTGATTTTGATAGTTAGGACACTTTCTCTGTGCCCTCCAGTTAGTTTGGCTGAGGGTATATCTATTTTGTTTATTTTCTCAAAGAACCAGATCTTGGTTTGGTTGATTCTTTGATTTCAGCCCTGAGTTTTATTATTTTCTGCTGTCTACTCCTCTAGGGTGATTTTTTTTTGTTCTAGAGTTTTCAGATGTGTTGTCAAATTGCTTGAGTACATTCTTTCCAGTTTCCTTTTGGTGGAACACAGAGGTATGACTTTTCCTCTTAGGACTGCTTTCATTGTGTCTCATAAGTTTGGGTATGTTGTGGCTTCATTTTCATTAAACTCTAAAACATCTTTAATTTCTTTTATTTCTTCCTTGACCAAGTTATCATTGAGTAGACTGTTGTTAAGCTTTCACATGTATGTGGGCTTTCTATTGTTTCTGTTGTTATTAAGGACCATTTTTAGTGTGTGGTGATCTGATAGGATGCAAAGAATTTTTTCAATCTTCTTGGATCTGTTGAGACCTCTTTTGTGACCGATTATATGGTCAGTTTTGGAGACGGTACCATAAGGTGCTGAGAAGAAGGTTTATTCTTTGGTTTTAGGATAAAATGTTCTATAGGTAGCTGTTAAATCCATTTGTTTTATAACTTCTGTTAGTCTCACTGTGTCTCTGTTTAATTTCTGTGTCCCCGATATATTTTTTGATGAGAGTGTGGGTGTTGAAGTTTCCCACTATTATTGTGCAAGGTGCAATGTGTGCTTTGAGCTTTAATAAAGTTTCTTTATGAATGTAGATGTCCTTGCATTTGGAGCATAGAGGTTTAGAATTGAGAGTTCATCTTGGTAGATTTTAATTTTGATAAATATGAAATCTCCCTCCTTATCTGTTTTGATCATTTTATGTTGAAAGTCAATTTTATTCAATATTAGAATGACTACTCCAGCTTGTTTCTGGGGACCATTTGCTTGGAAAATTGTTTTCCATCCTTTTACTCTAAAGTAGTGTCTGTCTTTGTAACTAAGGTAGGTTTCCTGTATGCCACAAAATATATGGTCCTGTTTACATAACTAGTCTGTTAGTCTATGTCTTTTTAATGGGGAGTTGAGTCCATTCATATTAATAGATATTTACAAAATTAATTGTTGCTTCCTGTTATTTTTTGTTATTACAGTTGGAATTCTGTTCATGTGGCTATCTTCTTCTAGGGTTGTTGAAAGATTACCTTCTTGCTTTTTCTAGGATGTAGCTTCCCTTCTTGTGTTGTTGTATTCAATTTTTTGTCCTTTGAAGGGCTGGATTTGTGAAAAGATGTTGTGTAAATTTGTTTTTGTCATGGAATACTTTGGTTTTTTCATCTATGGTAACTGAGAGTTTCGCTGGGTATAGTAGCCTGGGCTGGCATTTGTGTTCTCTAGGATCTGTATGAAGCCCAGGATCTTCTAGCTTCACAGTCTCTGTTGAGAAGTCTGTTGTAATTCTGATTAGGTCTGCCTTTATATGTCACTTGACCTTTTTCTCTCATTGCTTTTAATATTCTTTCTTTCTTTTGTGCCTTTGGTGTTTTATTATATGACAGGAAGAATTTCTTTTCTGTTACAAACTATTTGGAGTTCTGTAGGCTCCTTGTATGTTCATGGGCATCTCTTTTTTTAGGTTAGGGAAGTTTTCTTCTATAATCTTGTTGAACATATTTACTGGCCCTTTTTGTTTGAAATCTTCACTCTCTTCTATACCAATTATCCATAGGTTTGGTCTTCTCATGGTATCCTGTATTTCTTGGATGTTTTGTGTTAGGATCTTTCTGAATTTTATGATTTCTTTGACTGTTGTGTCAATGTTTTCTATGGTATCTTCTGCACCTGAGATTTCCTCCTCTGTTCCTTATTTTTTGTTAGTGATGCTTGCATGCATCTAAGGTTCCTGACTTTTTGCCTAGGTTTTCGATCTCCAGGGTTTTCTCCCTTTGTGATTTCTTGATTGTTTCTACTTCTATTTTTAGATCCTGGATTTTTTTTCAATTCTTTTCCCTGTTTTGTTGTGTTTTCCCGTAATTCTTTAAGGGAGTTTTGTGTTTTCTCTAAGGGCTTCTACCTGTTTACTTGTGTTTTCCTGTATTTCTTTATGTGAGTTATTTATGTCCTTCTTAAAATCCTCTATCAGTATCATGAGATATAATTGTAAATCTGAATCTTGCTTTCCTGGTGAGTTGTGGTATCCAAGACTTGCTGTGGGGAGAGTACTGGGTTCTGAGGATGCCAAGTAGTCTTGGTAAGTCTGTTGGTAAGTTTCTTGTGTTTTCCTTTTGTCATCTGTTAATCTCTGGTATTAGATGTTCTTGTTGTTTCTGGCTGGAGGTTCTTCCTCAGGTGGGTCTGTAAGCTTGTGTCAGCACTCCTGGAAGGCGAGCTTCACCACTTGGGTACAGATGGATGGAGGTAGGACCCTGTCCCAGCTGCTCTGCTGCTTCTGTGTCCTGTGTCTCCTGTCTGGACCCACCTTAGAAAGTCACCAGAAAGAAAATGGGATCTCTCCTGAGTCTCGGGTTCAGAGCCCTCTGTGGAGACTACTACTGTGGAGAACAGCTACTGGGGGTGGAAGTCCTGGCTATAAAGCTCCCATATCATACATTGTTTTATTAATAGCCATAGGATCTTGTAAATGTCTCCATTTACCTGTTTTTTTTTTCTTAATTACAAGCACAGGTGTATTCTATGGACTGTTAGATTCTTCAATATATCCTAATTGCTGCTGTTTCTGTACTAATTTTTCTAAAGCCTGTATCTTTTCCTGAGTTAGGGGCCACTGATTCAGCTACATGGGATCATCACAGATCCATGAAATTTTATCTTCATATAATTCATCAGTGGCCCCTATAAAAATGCTAATCATTGCATTTTTTCATGTGTGATTAATTTTCTTTTCATTTCTCCTAAGATATCTCTTCCCCGTAAGGAGAATGGCAGAAAGGAAATAATGTAAGTTTGAAAAGTAGCCACTTTATCTCCACATTTCCATGTCAGGATTTTTGAACTTTGAGTTATGTTGGAAGCTAGCCCCAATCCACCAGAATAGAGTTGGTATGAACTATAGGCCATTTCCCAGGCCAGTCCTTTCCTGCAATGCAAGACCTATCTGCTCCAGTGTCTAAAAATCCTTGGATATTTTTTCCTTCTACTTTTATAATTTTTAAGGGTCTTTGTCTAGTAATTTCTGAGTCCAAGCTGTCACCTCTGTGGAGCCAAACCCTTCATCCCCTCTAATTTGTTTTAATATTGGATTGAGGAGTTATATATAAGGGAGTAGTATTATCTGAGGTACATATTTTTTTATGTAGTTGTATTGTTTCTTTTAATGGCCTATTCATATTTTTTCCTCTCCCTGGAAATCTGAATCAATTATTCCAAGAAGTACTTCAAAATTTTTCTTATAATTTGAACTTCCCCCTTTTATAAGACCAAAGGTGCCAGATGATAGTAGTCCTTTAAATCCTTTATCTACTAATTGTACTCCCCATATAGAAAGAGAATACAATCTTTGTTTATTGCAAGATCTAATCCTGCACTTCCTGGTGTTTCTCTGTGTAAACTTAAGATGTTAAACATAGGGGCCAGAAGATTCAGTTTACTTTTATCTTCCCCTGTCTACCTTTCTTGCCTTTTTTTTTTTTTATTTCAGAGCAGAGGGCATGCCCCTCACCCTATTTTTTTGTCTCCCCATCTTTCAGAGGGGTTTCATCCTTATGAAATTTAGATTTGCATTCATTCCTCCAACGTTTTCCCTTCTTACACTGAGGACATAACCCTGGAGGGATGTTTTTTCTTATTTTTATTTTATTTTATTTTTTTTTTTTGATGTCTGGTCTTCTTTTTTTCAGTCACGGATCATATGTCCTTGTTTGTCACAAGAAAAGCAAAAGGCCTTTTGGTCTCTTCCTCCTTTTAAGTTCTAAACATAGGCACTAAAATGTTGCCCTTGCATTGCTGCAACATAGGCCATACCCTGGACTACTGCTGGTGACATATCTATACATGTTTTGATGTAATCTTGCACAGTCCCTGTTTTTCTAATTGGTCTAATTAGTTTTTGGTAGAGTATATTGGTATTTTTCCTATGCAAGTTGTTTTAGTTGTTTCAGAGCCTTCAGAGGGAGGAAGCATCCTGCCTAGCACTTCTTCTAATCTAGCAATAAAGTCTTCATAGGATTCATCTTGCTTTTGTTTGATTCCTGATAATACAGTTGTCTTGCCATCAGCAGGAGGAAACCTGCTTCAAGTAGCTACTCCTATCTTGGAAATGTTTTCTAGTATTTCCCTTTTTAAACCAACTTATTCCTGGAGGGGATGCATAGTCTTCTCTGCCCAAGAGCATTGACATGGTAAGTTTATCTGCTTTTTTCTTGAAGGCTAAATTCTGAACTACTTCCCTTGCTCTATCCTCATATTCAGTCCTCCATACTATTAACTGTCCTGGGCTAAGTGTAGACTTTTCAGTCTGTTGCCAATCATAAGGAGTTAGCCACATGCTATGTATGCAACATTTCCACAATCTGTAAAGTGTACGGAGCACTTGGTCCAATGCTCTTAACAGAATAAATATCTTTAAGATATTTTAAAGGAAGAGGTTCCAATTGGGGTGTCTCCCTTCAAAAATTATTACTAGGAAGCAAAAGTTCAAATCTCCCTCTCCCTTGGCTTCTTTTATGGCCCCTAAGAATCCCCTAATAGTTGGCATTTTCCTTTCACGCTTGACTGATCTTGTTTTAAAAGCAGGAGGGAGGCAGCTAAGGCAAAGAGATCATCTATTTCTGTCCTAGGAGGATCATGAAAATAATCCCCTTACTTTATCAAGATCATATTCCTCTGCTTCATTGTCCAGTTCTTGTTGTTCCTCATCACTTATCTAATCATCCTCTGGTTGTGTCTTAAAGAGATTAATGATAGGTGAGGTAGTATTATACGACTTAGTTTTTGTCCTCAGAGGATTTCTTCCTCTGAGGGCACTTCTTCTGCAAAGAATTTCATTTCTGTTTTTTATGAAAGGTGGTCTCTAATTTGTACTCATAATGAGAATGCTTGAACCAGGACTTGTTTAGGGCCATGACATTCATAAAATCTCCTCATCTCCTGTCCTACCTTTTTCCAATTTTCTAAAGATAGGCTTCCTTCCTCTGGGAACCATGGACTGACACTCAGTACAAAGTCATAAAATGCTGTCAATCTTTTCTTTGAGGTTGTAACATCTCTGCTTTCTAGCATATTACTCAATACTGCCAAGAAAAAGCCTCTGTTTTTGGACTGTGAAGGCCCCATGATTTTTACCTTCTCCTCCTCTTAACTCTGTGTTTCTTTATCAAGGAGTCCACAGTACTCTTCAAAAGGTCCTATCCGTTACCTGAAAAAGTATTTAGAAAAAGAGTAGAGAAAGCTTACCTGCTTTGAGTCCCACATTTGGTGCCAGCTGCCATGGACCACCCCAGTCGGATATGGAGGTCCCTGGAATGAGAGTCATTGAAGTTAGGTGGGTAAAGATTTGGCAGTGACAAACAGAAACAAACACAGGCACAGTTTGCATTTGAGTGTATATTGCAGCTTTCAAACAGGGGATTTTATATATTAAAAATCAAACATTAAATTTCTTATAAATTGTATCCATTGAAACAATCACAAATACCAACAAAAATCATTTGGCACAGTAAAGCACAAAAATATCTCTTAGAAATTGTATCCAGTGAAACGATCACAAACAGAACGGGTGACATTATCATTAATATGATCATCAAACTATAACAACTCTAAAAGGATGTATTCAGTGGGGGCAGTGGTCCAAAGCTAGTAACATATTTCCAAGAGTAGGTTAATAAACATTTATGGTCAATGTCCATCCAGTTTCATATGGTCAATTACTATTTAACATCTAATGCCTGATTTTTTATAAATCTTCAATGCATAAATTTAAACTATTTTAATTCTTTCTAATTAAGGCTTTCTTTACCAAATACCAAGACCCACCTCTGCTGACACATGTGTAGCCATATGAAATTTTATTGTTGGGAAAGTTTTTATCTATCATAATAATTTTGTAAATGATTTAACAAGTATAGCATTGATTTCCCCAGGGATAAGGTCATGTTAGTGACTCTATCTCAAGGGATGGTTTCTTACCCATTATTCTCATTTAATATCTTGGCCTAGGCTACTAGGAACATGTAAATAAGAAAAGGAATAAGAGAAAACAAAACAGATAGATTGGCATGAGAACTACGGCTCAATAATTTTTCTTCGGCAAAGAGTTCCACAACCAGTTCCAGGAGGCCTCTCCCTTTTGAGGTCAATTACCTCAGTCTGTGGAAGTTATCACACAGATCCTACTGGAGGTGGTGTGGCACGTGCACCAACAGTTAATAACGAATATTATCAAGTTATAAAGGATTAATTATTGTAAAAATCCAGCCTACCTTGACACTAAAATGCAGAAGGATATAATAGAAAAAAATTACAGACTATGATCTTGGTAAATATTGATCTAGGAAAGAAAACAAACTAATTTAAAACACATGAAAACCATTTTACAAAGTTCCTACATTAGCAATTTGGCATCATTTAAAAGAATACAAATGTAAATGGTTCAGTGAGTCAACAAAAATAATAAACCTTATATAGCACACAAAATCAGTAATAAAATACATATTTGTTTTAATTTGTTCATACTTTTGACTTTGAAAATATCAGAAACCTTCTACAATAAATTTCCTGAAAAAATAGATATAGAATGATTACCTCTCTAAATAATAACTATTTTATACAATAATAATAGCCATGTCTGTATCATATCAAATTGAGAAAATCAAAAGCGATTTATTATAAAATTCATAATAAGAGAAGTCTGTACTATCCTGAATCTCTTTCAATATAAAACTTGAAATTTTAGATGCAATAATATGGAAAGAAAAATTAAACAGTATATTAATTTTTTGAATTAACATATAACATTAAATACACATGTTTATATATGAACAATAAAATATGGAAATAGAGCAAATTAGCAGGATATAAAATAAACATACAAAACTGCAAAGCAATACTGCATATCACTAATGAATAAACTATGATGAATTTAGAAAAGGACTGTAATGTATAATAGCCTACATAAAACATAAAATATATCTCTGCAACAGATAGAGAACAATTCAGAAATCCATGATTAATTTAATGTAAAAAAACAAGTGACCATATGTTACCCAGTCTCAACTGACACATCTATGACACAATTGTATCTGGAATTTAGAAATAATAACAGAAGTGGGGAAGGAAAGATTGACAGAGGCCAAGGAACATGAAATTTACTGTGAAATTTCATATCCTAGGTGGAGCTTCAACCACAGACAAAGAACTACAGACAACCCAGAAATTCCAAGAAGCTAAGAAATAGTTTTCCCTAGGGAAGAGCAATTTAACTGATTATCCAATAATAATGAGTCTGGATATTCATACAAATAATGTTGCATGGTGTAAGCCAGCATTGTTAATGTATTTATTTATGCATTTTGTGTCTTATTTATATTATACATTAATAATATATACTAACAATTAAGGAAATCATGGCCACAAAATTTGAGAGAGCTAGGGATTGCACAGAAAGTCTTGTAGGGAAGTAAGTGAAACGGTAAAGTTGTGTCATTATATTTTAATTTTGAAAAGTAAAAATAATGTAAAAACAAAATAGCTAGGAATAAGAATATTAAAAGATATTTAAGTTTTCTATGATAAAATTTATAAAACAGAAGATATTCGGCAATGAAAACATTTCATGTTCATTCATTGATATAACTGATTTTTTGGAATGGGCATATAACTGAAAAGTGACCAGATTTACCAGAATTCCATTCAATATATCAATGATAATTCTCCATAAAATTAAACTAAGTATTCTAGAATGTGTATATATGAATGTACAATACAGGGACATAGGACATATCAATTATATCAATCCTTAGTGGCACTAAAATTCACATGAGTAAAAATTAAGGAAAATATAGGAAATAAAAATTAATAATTATTTTTATGGGCCTCTGACATTTGAAAGAGAGCCAAAAAACATATGTTGAAGAAAATATAGCCTTTTTAATAATAGATGCTTGGAAAACTGGACATCATGCAGAAGAATTAAATTTGACACCTGTTTTTTATCATGTAAAAATAAATTTAAAATGGTAAAAAAAAATCATAATATATGTCATGAAAGTAAAAGAAAGCATAGGAGACAACACTGTAAAATACAGGAATCAATGGCTTCCTAATCTGTACCCTAATTACTGAGCAAATTCTAGTAAAATAGATTCATGGGATTTTATTTATTCCAAAAATTTCCACATTCCTCCTGAATACCTCATCCAATAATTTCAGAACCATACAATCAAATTTTTTTACATCAATGACCCCACTTCTGATTCTTTCTTTCTTTCTTTCTTTCTTTCTTTCTTTCTTTCTTTCTTTCTTTCTTTCTTTCTTTCCTACTTT
>JADRCD010160555.1:37355-51378 GCA_019843815.1 Montemys delectorum
GAGAAAGAGTGAGTTGGTTCAACTCTGCCTGCTCTTAAAAAAAATAACTTGAAAAGGAGAAATTTAAGGGGAGGAAGGCTTACTTTGGCTTGCAGTCTGCAAAAGTAACTTTTATTCACCTGGTGTAATGGTCTCATAGGCTTACTGTTGAACCAACTCACTCTTTCTAGTTCATTTTAGCTCTGACTGGCTGGTTCAACTCTGACTGCTCTGGTCCAAATCCTTGTCCAAGTTGATTGATTGAAGCTGGTTTCTCTCAGCTTCTCACTGAATTACTCTGCTTGACATCAAACTAACTCTTGTAATATCTTGTAAAATTCTAGCTCCTTATTCTCTGGTTTCAATTGTCTCTGCTTACCTACATGGAACTGCATGAACTCATGAATACAAACTAAACTTACATTCTTGGTTATGGATTAAAAGTATATACTAAAGGCATGTCTATATTCCAGCCAGAGAAATTAAAGGTACACGGTATGTCTACATTCCAGCTGAATCACATAGACCTAGGTCACCATAGGAACCATATTGCTGGAATAAAATTCTTTTACAATAGACCATAATTGGTAATCGGTCACAGTAAGCCCTATCCCATGGAAAGTTGCCACTTATGTCTAGGGTGAGTCTTCACACTTTTTAACACACTCTAAAACTTACCTCAAATTCATGACCAGAGTTTTGTTGATTAAGTAATTACTTAATTTGGAATGTGGAATTCCAAATCCTGTCAAGTTGACATTCAATATGAATCATCACTTTTATATGTGATTATATTTTTATTGGATATTTTCTTTATTTACATTTCAAATGTTATATACTTTCCTATCCCAGTTTCTTCCTATAAATCCCCATCCCATATCCCCTCCCCCTGCTTCTATGAGGGTCTGCCCCACCCACCTACCAACTCCTGCCTCCCTGCTCTCATATTCCTTTACAATGGAGCAAGGAACCTTCATAAGACCAAATATTTCTTCACCCATTAATGCCCAACAAGGTCATTCTCTGCTACATATGTGGTTGGAGTCCCACTATGTGTACTCTTTGGATGGTAGTTTAGTTCCTGGGGGTTCTGGCTGGTTGATATTGTTGTTCTTCCTATGGGGTTGCAAACCCTTCAGCTCCTTGGGTCCTTTCTCTAGCTCCTTCATTGGGGACCCTGTACTCAGTCCAATGGATGGCTGTAAGCCTCTACTTCTGTATTAGTCAGGTACTGGCAGAGCATCTCAAGAGATATATGTATCAGGCTCCTATCGACAAGCACTTCCTGGCATCCACAATAGTGTCTACATTTGGTGACTGTATACTGGATGGATGCCCAGATATTGCAGTCTCTGGATGGCCTTTCCTTTAGTCTCTGCTCCACACTTTGTTTCTGTTTTTGCTCCCATGAGTATTTTGTTCCCCCTTCTAAGAAGGACTGAAGCACCCACACTTTGGTCTTTCTTCTTCTTGAGCTTCTTGTGGTCTGTGAATTTAATTGTGGGTATTCCCAGCTTTTGGGTATATCAGAGAGTGCATACCATGTGTGTTCTTTTGTGATTGGGTTACCTAACTCAGGATGATATTTTTTTCTTTTTTTTGGGGGGGGGAGGTTCGAGAGAGGGTTTCTCTGTGTAGTCCTGGCTGTCCTAGAACTTGCTCTTTAGACAAGGCTGGCCTCGAACTCAGAAATCTGCCTGTCTCTGCCTCTCAAGTGCTAGGATTAAAGGTGTGCACCACCACTGCCCAGCAGGATGATATGTTCTAGTTTCATCCATTTGCCTAAGAATTTCATGAAGTCATTTTTTAAATAGCTGAGTAGTACTCCATTGTATAAATATAATCACACATTCTGTATCCATTCCTCTGTTGAAGGACATCTGGGTTCTTTACAGCTTCTGGATATTTTAAATAAGGCTGCTATGAACATAGTGGAGCATGTTTCCTTGTTATATGTTGGAGCATCTTTTGAGTATATGCTCAGGAGTGATATAGCTGGGTCCGCAGGCATTAACATGTCCAATTTTCTGAGGGACTGCCAGGATGATTTCCAGAGTGTTTGTACCAATATGAAATCTCACCAAAAATAGTGGAGTATTCCTCTTTCTCTACATCCTCACCAGCATCTGCTTTCACCTATCTTTGGTCTTACCCATTCTGACCAGTGTTAAGTGTAATCTCATGATAGTTTTTGTATGCATTTCCCTGATGACTAAGGATGTTGAAAATTTCTTTAGGTGCTTCTCATCTATTCAGTATTTGTGAGTGAGAATTCTCTGTTTCACTCTGTACCCCCCCCCCTTTTTTTTTGGTTTTTTCCTTTTTTTTTTCTTTCTTTTTTTTTTTTTAAAACTTTTATTGCATTATGATGAGAAAAGTTGCATGATTTCAGTTTATCTGAATTTGTTAACATTTAAAAACATATTTTAAGTAAATAGAATTAAATCACATTCTTGTTTCCCTTTCATACTCTCATTCCTCCCAGAGACCCCCCTTTCAATACCTACAGTATCTTTTTTGTCATAGTTTTAAAGTTTATAAAATATTATAACAATAAGATAAGTATTATAAAAGTTGTTTGATATAAAACAAAAATCAATTTAACAGTCTTATGTAGATGCTCATCTACAGCAATAGTGAAAATACATTTTTCTCAATATAAATTTTAAATAACTCCAAAAATATTAACTGTATACTTCAATATAATACATCACTACTACTATTTTTTTAAACGAACATAAATATATAAAGTCTTTTTGTTTGTTTGTTTGTTTGTTTTGTATTTAGTAGAGTTTAAAATCTTGGCTCTTACCGTGGTACAAGCCCAAAATAAGAGCAATTTCTAGACATTGGATTTCATTGTAATAAGGCTATATTTCAATGACCCTCACATCACCAAGGATTTTATCTCCATCGTAGCTAAGCTGAGAGTTGATAGTTCTGCTGGACCAAGAAATGGATTGTAGGCTCGATTTTTGGATACAGACTTCCTGCTATGGTCAAAGCTACTTGACTTGAGTGAGTGACTTTATTCTCAGTCCACAGAGAACAAGGTTACATTCATTTAAGAATTGATGTAGGTATTAAGATGGTCTATCCATAAAGTCATTCACCAACTGTTTCAATGAACAATGGTTCTGCTTGGAAGGTGGCACAGATATTAGGTGAGGGTAAGAATTTGGTTCATTAGCTGTGATAATTTGGAAAAGCATTCATCTCAGAGAAAGAGTAACTTATAAAATTCCCTTCTTCAAACTTGATACAAAAGTTATAAATGTCAAGTAAAGCATTCAGTCTTACACTTTGTTGTTCTCTTATAAGCAACCTCCCTAGTTAATCGTCTATGTTTCTTTTGGGTATATAAATACTTTTCAAATATATGAACTGTTCTGAAAACCATAGTATAGTGTAAAGACATGAAATAAACAATACTACTAATAGAGAGGCTGAGACAGGAGAAGCAGGATTTCAAGACCCTTATGTTGTATACAGCAAGACACTGTTACAAACAAGCTGAAAGTGTATATAGATTGTAAAATGTTAGACCTATTTCTCCAATTACCAAATTAGAGAGACCATTGGATGACAATCAACAAATTTCTAATTCCTCATATTATTGGATTTCAATCGATTAGGATATGTTGGTAATATTAATTTTCATATTAAGATATTACAAAAAAGTAATTGTTACTTCCTGTTGTGTTTGTTATAAGAAGTAGAATTAGGTTTGTGTGGATTTGTTGAAAGATAACCTTCTTGCTTCATCTAGGATGTAGTTTTGCTCCTTATGTTGATGTTTTCCATCTATTATCCTTTGTAGGGCTGAATTTGTGGAAAGATATTCTATAAATTTGGTTTTGTCATGGAATATCTTGTTTTCTCCATCTATAGTAATTGAGAGTTTTGCTGGGTATAGTAGCCTGGGTTGGCATTTGTGTTCTTGTGGGGTCTGTATGACATCTGCCCAGGATATTCTAGCTTTCATAGTCTCTGGTGAAGAGTCTGGCACAGTTCTGATAGGCTTGCCTTTATATGTTACCTGATCTTTTCACCTTACCTCTTTTACAATTCTTTCTTTGTTTAGTGCATTTGGTGTTCTTATTATTATGTGTCAGGAGGATTTTCTTTTCTGGTCCAGTCTATTTGGAATTCTGTAGGCTTCTTGTATGTTCATAGGCATCTCTTTCTTTAGGTTAGGGAAGTTTTCTTCTATAATTTTGTTGAAGATATTTACTGGCCCATTGCATTGGGAATCTTCACTCTCTTCTATACCCATTATCCTTAGGTTTGATTTTCTCATTGAGTCCTGGATTTCCTGGATGTTTTGGGTTAGGAGCTTTTTGCTTTTTGCATTTTCTTTGACTGTTGTGTCAATGTTTTCTATGGTGTTTTCTGCCCCTGAGATTCTCTCTTCTATCTCTTATATTCTGTCGGTGATGCTTGCATCTATGGCTCCTGATATCCTTTCTAGGTTTTGTATCTCCAGGGTTGTCTCTCTTTCTGTTTTCTTTATTGTTTCTATTTCCATTTTTAGATTCTGGATGGTTTTGCTCATTTCCTTCACCTGTTTGATTGTGTTTTCCTGAAGATCTTTAAGGGATTTTTGTGTTTCCTCTTGAAGGACTTCTAGCTGTTTACTTGTGTTCTCTTGTATTTCTTTGAGGGTGCTATTTATGTCTTTCTTAAAGTTTTGTATCATCACCATGATAAGTGATTTCATATCTGCTTCTTGCTTTTTTGGTGTAATGGTGTGTCCAGGACTTGCTATGGTGGAAGAATTGGGTTCTCATGATGCCAAGTGACCTTGGTTTGTGTTGTTTATTTTCTTATGCTTGCCCCCCCCCATTGCCATCTGGTTATCTCTAGTGTTACCTGCCCTTGGTAAATCTGACTGGAGCCTGTCCTTCCTGTGATCCTGGTTGTGTCAGAACTCCTCAGAGTCAAGCTGTCTCTGTGATCCTGTGATTCCGGAATTCTATGATCCTGGGCTTGTTAGAGCGCTTGGGAGTAGGGCTTCCTCTGATGTGTTCGAGCGGCATTCAGGTCAGAAAATACCACACTAGGCCCAAGCAGTTACACATGTAAGAGGTTTAATTGAGAGGGTGAGAAGGGGAAGTGGCATGGAATGAGAGGAGTGGGATAGAGAGAAAGATGGAGGAATGTTCCCCTTATATATGGGTTGTGACATAGCCACCATAGGTAAAGTTGTGAGGTGAGCCCAATGGATTTTGGGAATATGGTGGCTGTTGCCCTGGCAACAGGTCTGTAGACCCGCCCAAGCATAGGCACAGGATTTGGATGATGCTAACATCCTCCGTGTGTTGTGGGACTAGCTGTGGAGTTTGTGCCCAAGGTCTGCTCAGGATACCAACCCAGACGGACTGGAAGGAACCCGAGTCACTGGGCTGGCAGGTTTCCTGTGTGCCTGGTCCAGCTGGTCCCAGTTACTCCTGGTGACGGAACAGATATTGGTTCCTCTTCACTTCTGATCCTTGATGTGTCAGAGTGCCTGTGAGTGGAGCTTCCTTGAGTGTTGTGGGACTGGCTGCAGAGCCTGCCCACAAGGTCTGCTCAGGACACTAGCTCAGACAGACTGGAAGGCTCTGTACCTCATTTTTAATAGGGTTATTTGATTCTCTGGAATCTACCTTCTTGAGTTCTTTGTATATATTGGATATTAGCCCTCTAACAGAAGTATAGATCTTTTCCCTATGTGTTGGTTGTCATTTTGTCCTATTGACAGTGTCCTTTGCCTTTCAGAATCTTTGCAATTTTATAAGGTCCCATTTGTCTATTGTTGATCTTAGAGCATAAGCAATTGGTGTTCTGTTCAGGAAAATTTACCTTGTGCCATCTGTTCAAGGTTCTTCCCCACTTTCTCTTCTGTTAGTTGGTAATCATAATTTTAGTGCATCTTTTTTCCTTCCTCTCTTTGTTCTGTTCTTCTTTCATTTATTTTTATCTTTTTCTTTTTTCTTTCCCTTTTTCTTCTCTCTCTGTCTCTGTCTCTCCCTCTCTCTGTCTCTCTTTCCCTCTCTCCCCCCTCTCTAATTCTTTCTCTCTTTAATTCCTTTTCTCCATTTCTGGTTACCTGGATATTTCTCACTTCAATCCACCTTTATCCTTTATCTTAATGTCATTTTGTTTTATATCTTTCTCTACTCAAAAATCATAAATTCAATAACTCGTGCACATATGTATACATGTACACATATGTGCATTAAAGTATAGATTTCCATGTCATTATTCTAATATACTGTATAGAAATGAGTTTTAGTGATGGCATCACAACTGTGAGATACTTTATCCACTATTTTTAATAATTATTTGTCCTTCAATACCTTACAAAAACAAATATAACACACATGATATAATTGTTAATGTTATAATCTACTCTCCAGTTATTCAATCAAATACCAATTACTTTTTGATTTTGCAGATTGGATTAACATATACAATGGATTACTTATACAAAGATTACCCTTAATATGGCTGCATCATATCCACCCATTTAAATGATAGCAATGAAAAGAAAAAAGGAGGCATTTCAGAGAAGAAAATCTCTCTCAAGATTGCACTATAAGCTTTTGCCTGTTCTAGCCTAATTGCCTGACAGCCTGGTCCATACATTCTGCATGTTTTCATCACTATAACGAGTTGAGTAAATTTTTAATGTATATATGAATAACTTCACATACATACATGCACAGTCATAAACAAAGAAAAAAGGAGAGGGAGAGAGCAGGAAATAGAGAGACAAAAAGAAAAATAAACAGAAAATTTAACCTCATTATTTGTAAATTCTATATTACAAGATTACATATTAATGAAAAATATTTGTGATTCACAAATAAATTCTCATTAGTTCTTTTTATCTTATTTACTGCTAGTAGAAAATGTTTTAAGTCAAATATATCTATTCTTCCTAGAAGATGAATAAGGTTATATGATCATAAGAGGCAGATACAGCAGTTACTGCAATGCATGTAAAGATGTTCTGTCTCTCATGCCACTTGAATAAGATAACATTAACAAGATTGAAATCTATTAGTATTAATAGACTAGTTATAAGTGATACATTTGTCTTTTTCTTAAATTGGTTTTCTTCATTATAAAATGAATAATATAGAATTCACAAGGTTGAGTTATGAGGTGATCTAATATAATATTGATGTGATATGGTTTATTTATGTGTGTATACATGTATATACTTCTATAGGAACAGTAGTTTTTCATTCATAAATCCAATGTTTATGTTAATATAAATAGCTACTCTAAGGAGAAACAAATGGATGGATACAAATATAAGTAGCCATGTTGGTATAAATCAGTGTCAGGAAGTTTTCTTTGAGAGAAGGTGATTGGTGTTAAGGATTGAACATAAAGGTGATTGTTCATGATTGCTAAATATATTCTTGAAATCTAAGCTCTATCTCAGTGGCTACTTTATAATTCCCCATGTTCTAAAATGTGACGGTATAATGATTCTTTATCCCTTATTGAGTGGTCATTCTATCTGTTATGTGATATGTCCTTATCTCTTAATACTTCCATTTAGTTTAAAATATTCATTAAAGTAAGTTTATTTAACTTGTAAGTAATTATATGCAATTTGGGGATACACATTGAATACTTATATCAAAAAAAGTTTGATATAAGTATTCAATGTGTAATGATTAATTCAAATGAACTAACAGATCTTTCACTTTACTTATTATATACTGATTTGAGATATTTGAAAGGTCTTCTCTTAGAAAAATTGATATTTCGGTTGTATTATGAACAACAATAGTCACTATTTTAGGCCATAAACCTCCAAAAGCATTTCTCCTGACAAATACAAATTTTACATCATTTGTCAAAATCTTTTTACTTTCTCTTCCCCTAGATTTGTAGTAATTTCTTTGCTCTACTTTTATGAGTTTGACTCTTTCAGATTCTACCTATAAGATTATAAATGATTTGTCTTTCTGTACTAGGAATATTACAAAAAACACAATGTTAGTTAACTTTATCTGTATGGTTACTAATGATCAAATTTTGTTTTTAAGACACAGTAACAGGAATTTTTTGCAATTCTCACATTTCTGTGTATTTTTACCCAAAATTATAGTGATTAAACATGTTTCCATCATGTTTTTCAATTTTTAAAATTTATTTATATTCCTATTGTTACATCTTCCCTTGATCCCTCCCTCCCACAGTTTCTCATCCCATTTCTCCTCCCCTTTGCCTCCCAGAGGGCACCTTCCACCCCACGAGGCCTTCCCATTCCCTATGGCCTCAAGCTTCTCAAGGATTAGGTGCATCTTTTCCCACTAAGGTTTGACCAAGCTAATCTCTGCTATATTTGTGCCAGGGTCATGGACTGGTCTGTGTATGCTCCAGATAGGTAATTCAGTCTCTGGCAGATCCCTGGTGTCTAAGTAAGTTGAGACTGCTTGTCTGTCTTTGGGGTGGCTCTCTCCTTCGGCTTCTTCAATCTTTTCCCTAATTCAACCATAGTTTGTCCCCGACTTCAGTTCCATGGTTGGGTGTAAGTCCCTTTATCATAAATGATTAGAATCTTAATTAAATTTTTTATAATAGTGATGATAATATAATTTTTAGTATTTTATCACCTTAAATAACATTAGATTTTCCATTATTATTTGATTTTTTGATTTTCTAATTATTTCTCTGATACTTTCCTATCATCATGATTAGATATTATGACCAAGGTAATTTGTAACGAAAATAGTTTAATTTGGGATTAGTTACAGAGACTTAGAATCCATGACCATCATTGTGAGGAGTATGAAAACAGGCAGGCAGACATGGTGGTACAGAAGTAGCTGACTAGTAGACATGGTAGTCACTGGGTTATCCTCTGGAGCAGCCTAATAAAAACTCACAATGTTAGCTCTAAACTAGTTCCAGCACTATCTGTAACATGATGATATTTCCTTTCACTAAAGGAAGTATAATAGAACACTATGAGAAAAGTTGGCATGACAGGAATAATTTGGAAATGATTCTAAGACAGCTGCACTTAAGAGATTCCACTTTGTAATATGAGGAGAGAACATATTCATCATGCATTGATTATGAGATAAAGCACATCATGGCAGCATTGCTGCAAAAGGAGTCACTGCACTGAAGCTCAAAGGTCTTTTTTTTCCAGAATGATATCAGATTAATCAAATGTTTCATGATGAAAAGATCATTGGACATGTACTTAAAACCACAACTAGAAGGAGGAGGAAGAGGAGGAAGAGGAGGAGGAGGAGGAGGAGGAGGAGGAGGAGGAGAAGAAGAAGAAGAAGAAGAAGAAGAAGAAGAAGAAGAAGAAGAAGAAGAAGAACAAGAAGAAGAAGAACAAGAAGAACAAGAACAAGAACAAGAACAAGAACAAGAACAAGAACAAGAACAAGAAGAACAAGAAGAACAAGAAGAACAAGAAGAACAAGAAGAACAAGAAGAAGAAGAACAAGAAGAAGAACAAGAAGAACAAGAAGAACAAGAACAAGAAGCTGAGAAGAAGTTTCAGACTTTTGAAACCTAAGAGCTAAAGCCCATTGATACAACTCCTCCAACCTTCTAATACTTCTCAAACAATTCTATCAACTGGAAAACAAACTTCAAATATATGAGCTTCTGGGGTCATAATATTCAAACTACCAGAGTCTTCATGAATATAAGCATACTTTTATTGATGTTCCATTTAAATTATTCCAATCTAGTCAGATATTTTGTCCGCTTTTTCCAGTATTTTATTTTTATTATTGTGGATATTTATGAGCTTCTTATATATTCTTACCCTCAGCTATGTTACAAATACTTATGTGTATAATGTTTTTTCTGCTAACTTTACTGAAAATGTACTCATCAGGATATATAATTTTTAAATTGAATCAACTTAAACTTATATTGCACTTTTAATCCTATACAAGAAATTTAATTATAGCTAATATGTTTATCATTAATAATTCACTATTATATATGGCTTCCAGTTTTAATTTTTCACCCACTATAAACAAATTTTAATTTATCACTCACCACTTAAGTGATTATTATTACTAGACTTCAAAAAAGACTACCATCAAATGTGATTGCATTTTCAAAATAATTTATACATATTCTAATGTTTCTTTTAGTTTTCCAAATGCTAAAATATTTGTATTTAACTTTTTAAATTATTATTGAATATGCAAAGGGACAGTTTTTGTTCTATTGTTCATTTTCACTAAAACAACTTAAGAGAAGAAGCCATTACTTTGGTTCATGAGATTAGAATATTCTATCATATTGTTGAAGGCACATGGGCAAGAAGAGCTCAAGAGTTCATGGGCTAACCTCACAGTAGCACATTTCTTTTAACTAAATCAAACCACTCAAAGCTGTCAAAACCATCCAAAAATTCTGTACCAGCAGAAGTCCAAGTTTAAATACACAAACCTATTGAAAATATTGTGCACTCAATAACAAACGTTTTTTGCCACATTCCCAAACCCCAATATTAGTTCTAACAATTTCAGACTAATTCATCACCTTAGTTTCATCATGTATGTTGGTTAATATTTATAATAGGCAAGCTCTACATATTCCAATGAAAAACATGTCCACCCCATTTTTTCCTTGTTGTGTGAATTTTTTATCTGAGTTCACTGGTAGCATTTGAAAAGTAAGAGTAGTTTGGGGTGTCTTTTGTGTTGCTTATGGCCTTAAAATCAATTCTAAATTTCATCTAAACAGACATGCACACATGCACACACACACACACACACACACACACACACACACACACACACACAGCTAAATATCAGTATGTAGCTTGTGAACCTATTGAAGAAACCTTCCTTGACAATTCTTTAGATTCTATTTTTTTCCAGACTCATATAAAGAGAATAGAATATAGTCTACTCTTAGTTTATACTTAGAATAAAATATACTTTATTAGTGGTTATTGTTTATTCTTTATCTTTTAAGAATTTCCCAGAATAATGTTAACATCATATACAAGATTATTTAAGGGGTCTATTTTTATACTTTTGGAAACCTCGTACTAATTTCAAAAAAAATTATGACTCATGATTTTGTGATATTATATTTACTGCATGGTTATATGACATTGAACCTATACTATCTCCAAGTTATATCAGCTTTTCTAATGTATAAAGTTTCCTTGAATGTTTAATCATTACAAAGCTATTAAATCTTTGTGAACTGTATGACTAAGATGCTCTGAACATATTTATCAACTGTGGAATAATTTTTGACTGGAGTCCTTTGAAACATAGCCCCATTGTATCACTATAATGAAGCTAGAAATCATTGTGTAGATCAGGCTATCCTCGAACTTGAATTAGCATTTCTGTTTCTGTTTCTCCGATGCTGGAATTTCAAGAATGTACCACCACATCCTTGCTTTATGAATATATTAGTCATTTTCATGTGTTTCTGTTTAAATATGCTTTTTTTTTTGCTTTGAAAATCTTTAATTCTGACTGCCAAGAGGAGTGACAGAGGCCTGAACGTACTCAAGGAGGCAAATCGGACATCTCTGCAGACTCCATGTGTTTGCGGCTGTGTCCATCCAGAGTGACAGAGTCCTGACTGCGAATTATTACAGCCTGGGCAGAAACTCAGCCAGAGGCTCCCTGTTGAGTGTGGTGCTTTAGAAAGTCAGTCATTGAATTCCTTACCAGTCGCTTCTACTCTCTGTGGCCTCGGATTTGGATGCCTACAAGGGAAGACTGTTACAGCTAAGTGAGATACAGTCACATTGTAATGAACTGAAATACTGTAAGACCGTAATTTTCATTGTATCTAAACATATAGTACTTTAAAAGTGGAGACTTCTTAGTACCCTATGGAGGTAAAATAATAGCTTCCCCGTCCCTTTAAACATGGCGAGCTCTGGACCTTCAAGCTGCTGTTAGAGTTTACAGAAGTATTTTGAGGTGTTCTCGGCTTTGACTTGAACAGTAAACATGCTTTTTAAAATTATATTTTGTCAATTTTTAAGTAATTTAACATGAAGCTAATTGTGCTATATGCATCAACTGCATAAAAAATATAGCATACATTTTTCTTATAAAAATGCTCATTTATAGGCATATATGAATAAATATAAATATCATTGTATGATCTTCTAATGATGGACACTGAAGACAGTTTTGTAGTTTGAATATGAGGAACAATGCCATGATAAATAAGTGGCCAGGTTTCTTTTTTGTATGCTGAGGTAGATTCATTGGAGTTCAACAACTTTACTTATCAGGTAATAATAGCAAATCAAAACTATAGCAATAATCAACCATTGTTGATATAGTTTGGCTGCACTTTCTTAATGTCTATGACCATTAAAAAAACAGAATCACAAATACAAATAACAAACAACAAAAACATCAGAAACAATAACAAAAAGTAGACTGCAACAGAGTGTAACAATTAGACAATTTATAGTAACTCCTAAGCATAATGTTGTATTGATGTTGAGACTTCATAAGTTTAAGAGGTCTGTATTGTCTTTTATGAGAAATAAAAGTATTTGGAGGGCATAAAGAATTATATTTTTCATTAACAAAGAAAGTAAAGTTGAAACTTATGATCATTATTTTAATTTAAATAAGCAAGATATAAAAAAGGTACATATCATTAGAATCTACACTTAAAATTAAACTTGATTTGAAAGTAGCAGGACTATTTGAGAATAGGATTTGAAAGTAGCAGGATTATTTGAGAACAGGAAGGGAGGCTTAAAAGAGTAAGTAGAGAAAAAAGAAGAAAATAAGAAGACAAATATGCTACAAATACATTATTGTCCATTTATGAAATTTTCATAATAAAACACATTATTTTGTACAATTGCAAACAACATTATATTTAAGAACATAAATAGTCCAAATTTTAATGGTTTATTAAATTATACATCAATATACTTAAAACTCCACAACATATACTTTTCACTATCAAGAATATATTTCTGAAAATTTAACTGGCTAATTTGAATGATAAAACAGCTTTAATAGTCATGCTAATAAGCACTAAAGCTGTTTTATTAAAAATGATATGCTTTTTTGAAGATTTCTTCATGACTCTAGTGATTGTTACTTTATTTTCATGATTGTTATTATCATACCTAGAGAAAAACATACTGATAGAGCAATTACATATTGTTTTTAATGTATCTTGCTGATACTTATGTAGCTCTTGATAAACAGGGTCTGCTATATGCTCTTTCAAAGTAATTTATGTTATTAGACTGTAAAGCAACTATCCCATAAAGCTGTTGTTGTTGAGTTTCATTAGCAAATAAGGAGTTACAATTTCGAAAGCAGAATAGGATAGAAAGGCACTCCACAATCCATAATGGGGTCCTGATTGTTGACTGGAAAACATTCTTTTCTCAGTACCAGGAAAACTAGAGGTTGTTAGATCTATAGCAAGAAAAGAAGAGAGAGGGAGAGAAAAAAGGAGAAAGAGTGAATGATTGGGAGTGGGAGACTGACTCACACACATACACACACATGCAGATAAATAACAATACAAAACACATACTCATGCATACACACACACACACACACACACACACACACACACACACACATACACACACACACAAATAGACTGGCAGAGGAGTGAATCTTGGAATACAGAGCAAGTGTTAACTGGCCTATGCTCTGAGATTGGTCTCCAATTAGAGAGAAAAAGTGCAATCAGAACTATAAAGTCCAATAAGGAGAAAAATCTATTCTTAGCTGTACTCTGGAATGTATCCCATAGACAAACCTGTTACATGTACCCATGTAGGGAATCTTAAAAAATTGAAAGCTATGCCTAAGTTTGAGAACACAAAAAGTTAGTATTGTACCTACACCAACACCAAGTACTGCACAAGAGTAGTCTCAGAAGTTTTGCACATGTACCAAGATGAGGGACTATATGCTACCTCTGAACCAGTATCCAGATATATTTCGTTCACTTTTATCTTTAAATTATTTGATTTATAATTTTAAATTAATGGGCCAGTGTTATCTTTTCCTGCTCTCTTTTCTCTTTG
>JADRCD010160557.1:0-26117 GCA_019843815.1 Montemys delectorum
TTTTTTTTTTTTTTTTAAGAAATGAGAAGGAACAGTCTATGCAAAGGCTAAAACGTAAGAAAATCATGATGAGCTCAAGAATGGTAGGACCAGCATTGACAGAGCAGTAGGGAAATTTAAATGATGGGCTGGAAGAGGGAAGCCGAGTCAAAGAGAGATGGCAGGTGCACAGTGGTGAGTCACAGATCTGGAGAGCACCATTGTTAGATCCTCAGTGTCCCCCAAAGGCTCAGGGGTTAGAGGATTAGTACCACGCCCCCCTCAGCCCAGGGTTCAAAGCAATAGAGTCCAATAATTACTGACTCCATACAACCTCCATAACTAAGTCAAAACAAACTTCTCTTCTTTATATAAACCAATGGCTGCAGGTAGTTGTTATAGTGCCAGAAAGCTGTCCAAGATGGTGAGAAACCCACGGTACTATTCTAGGAGAAAAGTCCCAGCAATTATCTCACAACCACAGTAGAGAGGAGATTTGAATAAGAGCTACAAAGACTGGGACACAAAGTGAGAGACAGCTGGGGCCAGGAATGTGAAACAAGACAGATGCCAACATTCTTACAATAGGAGTGGGGTCCACCGAATAGGAGGGCGGAAAGGGAACCTCTATCTTTTGGGGAACTCAGCTTCTGACCCTACCACTCACCTATGTCCATACCACAGCCTCTCTGTGTAACTCAGTAAGCAGGTGGGTACCCTAGATTGGACATTTAGAACCTAGGAACCACAGACACTCATAAATCCATGAATCTGCTCCATGGTTTGTCACTATGGATTCATAATAATGTTCTAAGCAGGATTAATTCTTAACACGTTCAAAAGAGAGTGGGACTGAACTGTGTAATCCTGGCCTGCATGGCTTTACCAGACCATTCCAACCCCAACATCTAGCATCCCACCTTCACCAACTATCAGGTGCCTGATATCGATGACAGTGTGTATCCTCAGGGTTAAAGGCATAGAGCCAGAAAGTCCTGGGTTCAAGGTCAAGTTCTGAAGCTTGCTAGCTAAATAACAATAGGCAAATTACAAATTTCTATAATCTAGCTATTTTGATTGGAGTTTGGGTTTTTGAGAGAAGGTCCCATTGTAGTTCAGTCTGGCCTCATGATCACTGTGTAACTAAAAAAAATAATCTTGAACTTCTTATCTTCCTTTGCCCCCTCCCAGGTGCTGCAGTTATAGGAGCAGGCTATCACATCCAGTTTTATGCAATGCTGGGGATCAAATCCAGGGCCTCATATACAGTAGGCAAGCAATCTACCAACTGCCCTAAGTTCCCACACTCCCAGCCCCCTTGATTTCTTAAAATGTAAACTTTAGATTAAAGGGGCATTCTCAACTCTTACAGTTGTTACAAGGAATGAGCTCACTCGAGCTACGTTCATTGGCATACTCCTTCCTGAGACTTGCCAGGTCTGCATGAACTATGAATTAGGTAATATATTTTCCCTTTAAATCATCCATGGTTTCACTTAGCAGGGAGCATTATATTGCTGCCACAAATAAAAGCTGTAGATTGATAGCAATAGCAAGAAGAGTCCTATGAAATTTCCTTCTTAATCAATGAAACTAAAAATCAGTTAAACTCTAATAGAATACCTTTTGCTACTGGGGGTTCTGGGCCTCAGGCTGCCTACTCTATATTAGTATCAAAATAAGCAAAGATATAAAAATAAAGTTAAAAATGTCAGGCTTCAAGCTGAAACTTTCTCCTTGAGGTAATCAGAAAAAAAAAAAGGAATAAAAATTAACTTTGTGATTCAGCATTATTCAGAGATGTGACTGGGCATCACTTAGAACATTCTCTCATTGCACCTTCGCAATAGTTACATGTGGTTCACTGAGGTCAGGTCCTCAAAGTCCTCACTACTAGGATTGGTCTGAAGTAAACGGAGAAGTGGCCATTTTTGGTAACATCAGCGACGTGACAGTCCCCTGCACACTCCACCACCACTCACACTGGGTACTGACAACCTGGCACATGACACCAGAAGCTTCTAGAAGCTGCAAAGTCTTACATGCTTTTCAGAGCCAATTGTGTAATAGTACCTCTTTAATTCATTTTTTTCTGTCCGTGTCCAAAACCCCTCCTCTTCATGTGACCTTGGATCTCATCCCACCCTCTGTGTTTCCTAACTCTTCAGGATATAACTGAGAACCCTGCTCTGAGGACCTGCTCCTGACCCTCAACCCTATGCTGGTCCGAGGTAACAGCCCTCTTTACGTAGTTGTTTGGACCAAGTACGTAAAGTTTGGTGGTGATGATGGCAGTGCTGTCTTCTTCCCTCGGTTACAATTTCTAGAAGCCAGGGACTAAACATCTACCTTCGTAACCCTGAGCACAAGAGATGCCTGGTTGGCTTTTTATATGTGTAGTCATTAATGTTGGATGCATGGATGATGGATGGTTGGGTGAGTGGGTACATGGATGGACGGATGGATAAATCAGGGGTGTATCGGGGAAAAAATAGAAGAAGAAGGGGTGGAAGAGGAGAAAGAGGAAGGAAGGGGTATTTATGGATTGTATTACTTCTGACTTTCTCTGTTCCTAAAGAGAAAGAACAAGGAAAGCATGACAGAGCTCGCTAAATTCCCCCCTGTCCAATTTCCGTACATCACCTTCACACCTCATTCCTGGCATTTTCCTCGTCTTACAAATACCTAAGGGCTGCTGTAGCCTTCACAGAACACCTTGACTTCCTGCCAGAAAGCTAACATGGCTAAGAATAAAGAAAAATAAGTAAACGACAACAGCAATGTCTCACACTTTGAAGTCTGGGAAAGGAATTCCAAATGGGAGCTGAACTCAAAACCAAATGTTTGGCCTTCAGTGACAACCAGCTACTTGGCTGCGAGCCTCAGGCCCTTCGGAGACCACTTAGAAAATGTAGCCCTGGGCTCTTCCCTTCTCAGACGTGGGAGAAATGACTGCCAAGAAAAGTAAACACCACACTTCCTACCCACTCCCTGAAGGTTATTGCTTGAGTTTGATTGCCTTCCGCCTTGGGAACTTTCCAAGTAGTTTCTTGGGAACAATATGTGCTCAGGGAGGGTTTAGACAAGCCAGATGTGTTACTTTGCTGTTGCTATATAAAATACCCTGACAAATGCAATGTAAAAAAAAGTAATAAAGCGTTTATTTTGTCTTATAGTTCCAGAGGGACAGAGTTCATCTCCTCATGGTGAAGAAGGCAGAACATGGCTGCCATGGTAGGAAGCTGGTTGGAGGCATTTCTATCCACACACAGGAAGCAGAGAAGCAGAATAGGAAGTGGATGGCAGACTATTAATCTTAAAAGTCTATCCCCAGTGACATACTTCCTATAGTAAAGCTCTACCTCCTCAAGTTCCCATGACCTATTCAAACAACACTGGAAACCAGGTGTTCACATATATTTCTCACATTCACACACACTCATATCTACACACACAAATGCAGGGTGGAGAGCACTTTGAATATGGAGAATCAGATTTCTCAGGAATCTTTGTCTGATGACACATATTGCATACTTATATGCTCTGACCCTTGGGACAAAGTGGGCTTCCAAGGAAGGGGTGAAATTGAGAAGGACCAACTGAACAATTCTCTGGGTACACTAAGAAAGAATACTGATGGGAGCTCAGAAAGCAGAACAGAATGGCTACTGTGTACCTCATTAAGCAACTGTAGGCCCCTGCAAAAGTGCCAACTGAACACCACATGGTACATATACATCCACTCATGACTCTAAATAATGTTGGTAGAAAAAGTGCCTCCTGATGCCCACTACTCTCTACTGGTATGGCAATGCCTATGCTACAAAAGGATAATGAAGAGTCCTAGATGAATTCTTGTCTGGGCTCAGATTCTACCTGAAGAACTCAAAAGTCACACCCATGAACTCTTCTAGCAACAAAAATTACACCTGATTCTTCATCTGGTTCTATAGAGAGAACTCTTGGGTGTGGTGACAGATACCCTTAGTGCTAGCACTCAGAAGACAGAGGCAGGCAGATCTCTGTGAGTGTGAGGCCAACCTGATCTACATGGAAAGTTCCAGACCAGCAAGAGCTACAGAGTGATCCTATCAACAAAAAAACACACAAAAACCCCTTTAGTGTGTGTTAGTTGTACAGTGGTGATCATAGCTGCCTTCAGAACTTGAGTCTTTTGGTCCCAATTATTTTGAGAAGAGCACAGTAGGAAACTAAGGATCCTTTAAGACACTCATGGCAGATAAGCCTTAACCAGACTGGGCCCAAGAGATCCAATCCAACCTCCCTTATTCATCTTCCCATGACTGCCTATTTGACAATGAGCCTTTTTCTTTGAAAATCAAAGTCTGACCCATGAAGCCTTAGGCTAGTAGGTTCTATAATAGTAGAAACACAGCTCACATGCACACACTCATAGGCGTGCACACACACATGACAGATTTTAATTTTATCTAATTAAGCCCTCACAACAGGCTGGAGAGATGGCTCAGTGGTTAAGAGCACTGACTGCTCTTCCAGAGGTCTTGAATTCAATTCCCAGCAACCACATGGTGGCTCACAGCCATCTGTAATGGGATCCGTCGCCCTCTTCTGGTGTGCCTGAAGATAGCTACAGTGTACTCACATACATAAAATAAATAAAATCTTTTTTAAAAAAAAAATCACAGAATAGGGACCTAAAGGGACAAGCCCAGGGTGGCACAGTAAGTGAGTGGCCAGGAGGAGAAATAAGGACCTAACTGTGGCACGAGGAACAAGGAGCAGAGTACACAGTATGTACAAAGAGTTGACAGTCCCGGATCACTATTTTTGTGTTGCCATAATTCTAGGTTTTCCCTCTTACGTTGTATTAGCTACTTTTCCTGTGCTGTGATAAGACACTTACAAAAGCAGGGAAGAATTTATCTTGGCTGTCAGTTCCAGGGTACAGTTCACCATGGCAGGTTAGTCTTGTACACACGTGCTTGATAAGGCAGCTGTTTATGTTGTGTCCACAGTCAGGAAGCAAAGAGAGATGAATACTAGTGGTCAGCTTGCTTTCTCCTTATTCAGTTCAGGACCCCAAGCCATGAAATGGTACCACCTACATTCTAGATGAGTCTTCCCACCTCAGCTACCCTAGTGTAAAAAAGCCTCTGCAGGCTTGCCCAGAGACTTGTCTCTTAGGTGATTCTAGATCCTGTCTCGGTGATAGTCAGTGTTACCCTTCACAGTAGTGATCCCCCATCTCTACCCTTTGGGGTTTGATATCCCAGATTCCCCATTCATATTGAAAATAATAGAAATGTTCCTCACATGTCCTTGGAATAAATAAATCAACCCTATAACTTCTCAGAGATCCTCCTACAATGTGTGAACATCTCTAGTCTGAGAGGCCCATCCCATTCCTGTTTCTTATTATTACACCACTCTATATTATAATGAGTCAATTTTAAAAAATCTATCTCCAGGTCTCTTGTGTCCACTGGTTAGTCCAAGATTTAATCTTCCCAGCATCAAGTCTTTTATAAAGAGATTTTGATGTTAAATCAGAACATGTAGGTCCCTGAATTGAAAGCATCCAATTATCCTGACTGGGTGGTTAAAAAGATGTACATTATCTTCCATCAGTCATTCACCTCAAGAAAGATAAGGTCAGTCTTTATCTTAATAACAGAGAAGATACCTTAATCATGACAAATCCGTAGCACACATCAAAACAATAAGCTTGTGGAAGGCAAATGCCCTTGGTTAGGTAAATTAGAATGAGTGCCTCAATAGGAGCCCATTACCTTGACAGGAGCAGAGAGGAAAGCTTGTCTCTGTTAAACCCCCTTCAGAAAAGGCAGCATTGATTAGAAGCTGACAAGTATTTGTGTCTGAAAAGCAAAAATAAGCAGAAAATAAAAGGGATGCCTCTACATCTTTCCACTCCACAGCACACGTAGCACACATGCCAACTTACAGCTATAGACAACTCTCTTTGTGCCTCTCTTTAAAACTTCATCAGCTAACTTGGCCCTCATGGATACCCTGTGATATAACAGAGAGAGAGAGACAGAAACAGAGACAGAGAGACAGAGAGAGAACAGACAGGAAGGCAGGTGTCTAGAAGTCTATCTTAGATGTCTCCCTCAGTCATTCTCCACCTTGCTCTCACTTTTACTGGGAACTCACCAGTTTGCCTAGGTTTGCTAACCAGTGAACCCTAAGGTTATCAGCCTGTCTGTAACATACAGGATTCCAAGAGCATACCTCACGACCAGCTTTTTTTTTTTTTTTCATTTTACTTGTAGGTGGTTTGCCTGCATGTATATATGTATACATGTTTACCACATACATGCTTAGTACCCAAAGAGGCCAGAAAAGGGTGTCACACCTACTGGAAATGTAGTTGCAAATGGTTGTCAGCTGGCATGTGGGTGTTGGGGCTCAAATTGATATGAGAAGCAGGAAGGTAAATCTAAATACACATGCCCTAGGTTCTTGAGGTTTCTCACCTCTGGAGTCCCACAGTGTTAGCATTGAAATGTGATAAAATTTAACTATTAAACTGTAGGGGGACCAATGAACCCAGAAGCCAGGCTCTACACACTCACCTGCTGGATGACCTCTCTATACAGCCAGGAATAATGATGACACACCACCCCACTACCCATCTCTGCTTGTAGGGAGCCAGAAGACTAGGAATTTCACATCTCACTGGACTGACCCCCAGAGAAAAGAACTATTGTCCTTAGGCTTCTCTTTCAACATAAGCCTCTAGACCTTCCTCCTAGAGCTGTCAGAAGGCGATGGCAGGCCTAAGAAAAAGGACAAGATACTTCAGAACCCTATGACACTGTCACTGTTGACATTATGAAATGATTTTTCTGAGCACTAATAAAAATGTCTCTCATTTAAGGCATCTCATTCTCTTTCTTACTTTTTTGTTTCCCAAGAAAACCAAACTTTTAGAGCAAATATCTGTCCCTCAGCTTACAAAGGTTCAAATGAAAAATTTTCAACTTTATCATGCTATAAAAATACATGCATACATAGAAAGCATACTTGAATTCTGGTGTTTGCCCTAGACTAGAAATAAGAAGTGTTAAATTACAATAACTCTCAGGATGGTGGGCATCATCAAGTTGCTCTGTCAGTCACAAAACAGTGAGGATAAAGGACCACGATTCTACCATGTTTTCTGTTGATAAAACAGCATAGTCCTTAGATCAGGACTACTTAAAAATCCCACTTGCTTTTATTTTCCATATACTTACTAATATATATGTATATACAAATATGTATATATTACAAATCAAACATTAAACAAATCATTAATTTATTTTAAAGCAGTTCTTTAATATACATCAATTTTATCATCGATTAATAATGAAAGTAGGAGTTCCTTCTGGTCTGTCTGGGCTGGTGTCCAGAGCAGACCTTGGGCGCAAGCTCTGCAGCCAGTCCCACAACACCCAGAGGAAGCTCTACTCCCAGGTGCTCTGACACACCCAGGATCAGAGGTGGAGAGGAACCAATATCTGTCCCAACACTGGGAGTAACTGGGACCAGCAGGACCAGGCACACAGAAACTCCGCCAGCCCAGTGACTGGGGTTCCTTCCTGTCTGTATGGGTTGGTATCCTGAGCAGACCTTGGGCACAAGCTCTGCAGCCAGTCCCACAACAAACACAGGAAGGTCCATGCCCAGGTAATTTAACAAGCCCAGGATCACAGGATCCCAGAATCACAGGATCACAGAGACAGCTTGACTCTGAGGAGTTCTGACACAACCAGGATCACAGGAAGGACAGGTTCCAGTCAGATTTAGCAAGGGCAGGTAAATAACCACATGGTGGGGGGCAAGCATAAGAAAATAAACAACACAAACCAAGGTCACTTGACATCATCAGAATCCAATTCTCCCATCATAGCAAGTCCTGGACACACCATTACACCAGAAAAGCAAGATTCAGATATAAAATCACTTCTCATGATGATCATACAAGACTTTAAAAAAGATATAAATAGCACTCTCAAAGAAATACAAGAGAACACAGGTAAACAGCTAGAAGCCCTTCAAGAAGAAACATAAAAATCCCTTAAAGAACTATAGGAAAACACAATCAAACAAGTGAAGGAAATGAGCAAAACCATCCAGAATCTAAAAATGGAAATAGAAACAATAAAGAAAGCAGAAAGAGAGACAACCCTGACCATACAAAACCTAAGAAAGAAATCAGGAGTCATAGATGCAAGCATCACCAACAGAATACAAGAGATAGAAGAGAGAATCTCAGGGACAGAAGACACCATAGAAAACATTGACACAACAGTCAAAGAAAATGCAAAAAGCAAAAAGCTCCAAACCCAAAACATCCAGGAAATCCAGGACACAATGAGAAGACCAAACCTAAGGATAATCGGTATAGAAGAGAGTGAAGATTCCCAATGTAATGGGTCAGTAAATATCTTTCACAAAATTATAGAAGAAAACTTCCCTAACCTAAAGAAAGAGATGCCCATGAACATACAAGAAGCCTATAGAACTCCAAATAGACTGGACCAGAAAAGAAATTCCTCCCGTCACATAATAATAAAAACACCAAATGCACTAAACAAAGAAAAAATTTTAAAAGCAGTAAGGGAAAAAGGTCAAGCAACATATAAAGGCAGGCCTATCAGAATTACACCAGACTCCTCACCAGAGACTATGAAAGCTAGAAGATCCTGGGCAGATGTCATACAGACCCTATAAGAACACAAATGTCAGCCTAGACTACTATATCCAGCAAAACTCTCAATTACCATAGATGGAGAAAACAAAATATTCCATACAAAACAAAATTTACACAATATCTTTCCACAAATCCAGTCTTACAAAGGATAATAGATGGAAAACATCAACATAAGGAGCAAAACTACACCCTAGAAGAAGCAAGAAGGTAATCTTTCAACAAATCCACACAAACCTAATTCCACCTCTTACAACAAAAAACAAAGTGACAATTACTTTTTCTTAATATATTAATATGAAAATTAATATTACCAGCATATCCTAATTGATTGAAATCCAATAATATGAGGAATTAAAAATTTGTTGATTGTCATCCAATAGTCTCTCTAATTTGGTAATTGGAGAAATAGATCCAACACTGTACAATCTATATACACTTTCAGCTTGTTTGTTTGTGACAGTGTCTGGCTGTGTACAACATAAGGGTCTTGAAATCTTGCTTCTCCTATCTCAGCCTCTCTATTAGTAGTATTGTTTATTTCATGTCTTTACACTATACTATGGTTTTCAGAACAGTTTATATATTTCAAAAGTATTTATATACCCAAAATAAACATAGACGATTAACTAGGGAGGTTGCTTATAAGAGAACAACAAAGAGTGAGACTGAATGCTTTGCTTGACGTTTGTAACTCTTGTATCAAGTTTGAAGAAGAGGACTTTATAAGTTACTCTTTCTCTGGGATGAATGCTTTTCCAAATTATTACAGCTAATGAACCAAATTCTTACCCTCACCTAATGTCTGTGCCACCCTCCAAGCAGAACCATTGTTCATTGAAACAGTTGGTGAATGACTTTATGGATAGACCATCTTAATACCTACACATTTCTTAAATGAATGTAACCTGTTCTCTGTGGGCTGAGAATAAAGTCACTCACTCAAGTCAAATAGCTTTGACCATAGCAGGAAGTCTGTATCCAAAAATCGAGCCTGCAATTCATTTCTTGGTGCAGCAGAACTATCAACTCTCAGCTTAGCTACGATGGAGATAAAATCCTTTGGTGATGTGAGGGTCATTGAAGTACAGCCTTATTACAATGAAATCCAATGTCTAAAAATTGTTCTTATTTTGGGCTTGTACCACAGTAAGAGCCAAGATTTTAAACTCTACTAAATACAAAACAAACAAAAAGGCTTTATATATTTATGTTCATTTAAGAAAACACTAGTAGTGATGTATTATTTTGAAGTATACAGTTAATATGTTTGGAGTTATTTAAAATTTATATTGAGAAAAATGCATTTTCACTACTGCTGTAGATGAGCATCTACATAACACTGTTAAATTGACTGTTGTTTTATATCAAACAACTTTTATAATACTTATTTTTATTGTTACATTTTATAAATTTTAAGGAATATGACAAAAAAGATATTGTAAGTATTGAAGGGGGGGTCTCTGGGAGGAGTAGGGGTACAAAAGGGAAACAAGAATGTGATTTAATTCTATTTACTTAAAATATCTTTTTAAATGCTAACAAATTCAGATAAGTTGAAATCATGTAACTTTTCTCATCATAATGCAATAAAAGTTTAAAAAAAAATAATGAAAGTAAATGTTCTTACCATGGGATGAAGGTGCTTGTACATCTTTACATAAAAATTTAACTCTTGGCTAAGTAGTTGGTTAATAGACACATACCACTGTCAGCATTTTGGGGACAGTTGGGGGCAGTTGGATAATTTAATTTTATAATAATGCTGAGAACACTATTTCTCATAAATACATGGTACAAAATCACAGAGGTCTATTTATCACCATTTTAGAAATTGTAGACATTTTCTGCTCTAATCTCAAGCCAAAATTCAAAATCACCACATCTGCAGTGATTTGTGTATGTTGTAAAACTCAACTCAAATAACTTTTGAAGTCAAACGTTCTACCACAATACAACCTAAAGATATACTAATTTGATATTTATATGCTGAGAAATGACAGTGGAAAATTCATTTTCTAAAACCTTGGCTGTCCATAAGTACCTCAGGCATCATTGTATGCACAATAAAAACATGACATTTCTAACATACAGTAGCCTCAAATCTGAACTGAAGTATTTTGGTCAACACTTTTTGGTGTGACATGATGCCATGTGCAATGCAAAATGGACATGTTGTATTCAGAATGGAGGCTGTGGTGAAGTCACACAGTGCAGCATAAACAAGAACTCCCGAAAACAGCCCAGATTCATTACACATTTGATTTTTTATTTAATTTTTGATGATTGTACATTCAGAAACCTTTTACTCATGCCAAACTTTTTACAACCCCCATATTCATTTACAAGATTGACATGGGGCCATAACCCACAATTTAATCATTTTTTAGAGGTTGGACTGGAGATGTAAAGATGACTCAGGGGGTAAGTGCTTCCCATGCATGACTGAAAAACTGAGTTTGGTCACTGAAACCCATAGTGGAAGGAGAGAACTGGCTCATAAACATTGTCCTCTAACCTGTTCACGAGGACACACACACATGCACACAGACATGCACACATACACATATATGCTACAGTACTCGCAGCCATGCAAACACACACACACACACACACACACACACATACAATAATAGTAATAATAGGCAGACCTTGGGCGCAAACTCAGCAGCCAGTCTCACAACACCCCGAGGAAGCTCCACTCCTACATGCTCAAACACGCCCAGAGTCAGAGTTGAGGCAGACACAACATCTGTCCCAACACCAGGAGTAACTGGGACCAGCAAGACCCAGGCACACAGGAACTCTGCCAGCCCAGTGGCACTGATTCTTCTGGTCTGTCTGGGCCAGTGCCCTGAGCAGACCTTGGGCGCAAATTTTGCGGCCCATCCCACAACACCCAGAGGAAGCTCCACTCCCGGGAACTCTAATGGGCCCAGGATCACAGGATCAAAGAATCACAGGATCACAGAGACAGCTTGACTCTGAGAAGTTCTGCCACAACCAGGATCACAGGAAGGACAGGTTCCAGTCAGATTTAGCAAAGGCAGGTAGCACTAGAGATAACCAGATGGTGCAGCGCAAGTGTAAGAAAATAGACAACACAAACCCAAGGTTACTTGGCATCATCAGAACCCAATTCTCCCACCATAGCAAGTAGTGGACACACCATCACACTGGAAAAGCAAGATTCAGGTCTAAAATCACTTCTCATGATAATGATACAGGACTTTAAGAAGGACACAAATAACTCCCTCAAAAAAATACAGGAGAACACAGGTAAACAGCTAGAAGCCCTTAAAGAAGAAACACAAAAATCCCTCAAAGAACTACAGGAAAACACAATCAAACAGGTGAAGGAAATGAGCAAATCCATCCAGAATCTAAAAATGGAAATAGAAACAATAAAGAAAGCAGAAAGAGAGACAACCCTGGAGACAGAAAACCTAGGAAAGAAATCAGGAGTCATAGATGCAAGCATCACCAACAGAATACAAGAGATAAAAGAGAAAATCTCAGGGGCAGAAGACACCATAGAAAACATTGACACAACAGTCAAAGAAAATGCAAAAAGCAAAAAGCTCTGAACCCAAAATGTCCAGGAAATCCAGGACACAATGAGAAGACCAAACCTAAGGATAATAGGTATAGGAGAGAGTGAAGACTTCCAACTTAAAGGGCCAGTAAACATCTTTAACAAAATTATAAAAGAAAATTTCCCTAACCCATGAGATGCCCATGAACATACAAGAAGCCTACAGAACTCCAAATAGACTGGACCAGAAAAGAAATTCCTCCCGTCACATAATAATAAAAACACCAAATGTACTAAACAAAGAAAAAATTTTAAAAGCAGTAAGGGAAAAAGGTCAACCAACATATAAAGGCAGGCCTATCAGAATTACACCAGACTTCTCACCAGAGACTATGAAAGCTAGAAGATCCTGGGCAGATGTCATACAGACCCTATAAGAACACAAATGCCAGCCCAGACTACTATACCCAACAAAACTCTTAATTACCATAGATGGAGAAAACAAGATATTCCATGAGAAAACAAAATTTACACAATATCTTTCCACAAATCCAGCCCTACAAAGGATAATAGATGGAAAACATCAACATAAGGAGCAAAACTACACCCTAGAAGAAGCAAGAAGGTAATCTTTCAACAAATCCACACAAACCTAATTCCACCTCTTACAACAAAAACAACAGGAAGTGACAATTACTTTTTCTTAATATCTTAATATGAAAATTAATATTACTAATGTATCGATTGAAATCCAGAAATATGAGGAATTAGAAATTTGTTGGCTGTCATCCAATGGTCTCTCTAATTTGGTAATTGGAGAAATAGGTCCAATACTGTACAATCCATATACACTTTCTGTTTATTTGTACATGACAGTGTCTTGCTGTGTACCACATAATGATCTTGAAATCAGGCTTCTCCTATCTCAGGCTCTCTATTAGTAGGATTGTTTATTTGATGTTTCTGCACTATACTATGGTTTTCAGAACAGCTTACATATTTCAAATGTATTTATACAGCCAGAAGAAACGTAAACAATTAACTTGGGAGGTGGCTTGTAAGCAAATAACAAGGAGTAAGCCTAAATGCTTTGCTTGATGTTTGTAACTACTGTATCAAGTTTGAAGAGGAGGACTTTATAAGTTACTCTTTCTCTGAGATGAATGCTTTTCAAAATCATCACAGCCAATAAACCAGATTCTTACCCTCACCTAATGTCTGTGCCACCCTTCAAGCAGAACCATTGTTCACTGAAATAGTTGGTGAATGACTTCATGGATAGACCATCTTAATACACACGCCATCTCTTAAGTGAATGTAACCTGTTCTCTGTGGACTGAGAATAAAGTCACTCACTCAAGTCAAATAGCTTTGACCATAGCAGGAAATCTTTATCTAAAAATCGTGCCTATAATTCCTTGGTAAAGCAGAACTGTCAAATCTCAGCTTAGCTACGATGGAGGTAAAATCCTTTGGTGATATGAGGGTCATTGAAGTACAGCCTTATTACAATGAAATCCAATGTCTAAAAATTGTTCTTATTTTGGGCTTGTACCACAGTAAGAGCCAAGATTTTAAACTCTACTAAATACAAAACAAACAAAAAGGCTTTATATATTTATGTTCATTTAAAAAAACACTAGTAGTGATGTATTATTTTAAAATATACAGTTAATATGTTTGGAGTTATTTAAAATTTATATTGAGAAAAACATATGTATTTTCAGTATTGCTGTAGACAAGCATCTACATAAGACTGTTAAACTGATTGTTGTTTTATATCAAACAACTTTTATAATACTCATTTTTATTGTTATAATATTTTATAAATTTTAAAGAATATGACAAAAAGGTATTATAGGTATTGAAGGGGGACTCTCAGAAGAGTTGGGGTACAAAAGGGAAACAAGAATGTGATTTAATTCTATTTACTTAAAATATGTTTTTAAATGTTAACAAATTCAGATAAATTGAAATCATGTAACTTTTCTCATTATAATACAATAAAACTTAAATCAATAAAAGTAGTAATAATAATAAATGAAACAATTATACCTCAATTTGAAAGAAGCTGTATCACATATTATGTGATGGTAAATTTTGTGAGCTTGGTTGTATTAAAAAATGCCTATGGTGTTAGTAAAGCACTTATTTGGGCACAAAAGTGAACACTATACCAGAGAGAATAACTAATGGGGAAGCCATGATGGATGTGGAAGGCACCATCCAACATGTCAGGTCTCAAACCAAATAAACAAGGCAAAAAGGGAAAGCAATTAAAGCATCAATGTGCCTTTGTCTCTGCCTTCTAATCTAATGAAACATTCAAGCAGCCTCTGGCCACCATAGACAAGAGCTGGTCCTCCCACCATGACTTCCTAACTGTGGTGGTCTGTACACCCTAAACCAGGAGCCGAAATATACCTTTCCTCCCTTAAGTTACTTTTTGTCAACTTTTGGTTCACAGCAATGAGAAAAGTAGTCAATATAGATTGCATGTGTATAAACATTTTTATTTACAGTATTGTCAATTTACGAAGAGTTTTTGAATACATAATGTGTATGTGTGTGTGTGTGTGTGTGTGTGTGTGTGTGTGTGTGTGTGTGTGTAAATATATAATTTTTTTCCAGAGGAGATGCATGAAAGAGAGAAGAGAGTGAGGTCATAGAAAATTGGCCCATAGGAGTTCAGAAATCCACTGCTCTGCTGTCCACAAGCTAAAGACCCAAGAAATCCAGGGATGTTGTTTAGTCCAAGTCTGAAGGCTACAGGAGCAATGATGCTAATTTCAGTTCAAGGGCAGAACAAGACCAATGTCTGACCAAAGCAGTCAAGCAGGAAAAGGCCAATCCTTCTTTCAACTTTGTATTTGCACTTAGTAGAATGAATGATTCCCATCCATGCTGGGAAGGGTTGTCTACTTCTCTGAATTCACTAATTCAAATGCTAATCTCATCTGAAAACACCCTTGGCCAACATATCCAGAAATAATACTTGATGTGGCCCAGTCAAGTTCACATATTAAAATTAACCATCACAGATCATTGGTTCTTTTTTGGGAAATGCTGTAATTTTTTATTAGGGTTCACATTGTGGCGTTCTATTGTCATTTTTATTCCTATAAGGAGGAAGGGAGAATCAGAGAAGACACGAGACCAGTTTTGAGTCCTCACTTCTGCTCTGCAATGTCTCCCTGAGACTTTCTCTTTCTAGCTTCAATCTGTATTCTTCATCTACCGCCAATTTTCCCCAGCCCTGAGCCCTGCTTTTTCTACTTTGTTTCCAGGGTTCATAAAAATGCTTTCTCTTCCTTTAGTCAACAAAATGTATGAAAGGTATTTTGTTCTAGGTTGGCTACTCTGTTGCCCCTTCTCAAGTCACTGTAAATCCCCCTATACTGCTCCTCTGTGCTTCCTAACCATGAACAGCAAGTCTCTTTCATGACATTGCGACATTGATAGAAATGTCACCAGAGAGCTCAGAAAACTAAATAAATAAATAAATAAATAAATAAATAAATAGCTCTGTCCACAATTTTCTGAACCAGACTCCCACTCAATCAGACAAATGGATTTCTGTTTTACCCCATGAGAACTCTATGGATATAGTTTGGCTCATCACATTGCTGCAGACATCTATCAGCAATGTGTGATGTGGAACCACTGGTGGCCAATAATAGAGCTTCATTGACTCACTGAACAATAGCGTTCTGTCGACAGAACACTATTGATAAATGCCTCATTCTCTGGTCCCTTGTATGCAAACAAATTACTTTCATTCCACGTATTTACAGTCTGAAATTGCTTTTCGTGTTTGTTCAATCCTTCTCTCCCAAAAAGACACACATTTTTGTGAAAACATCAGTTTTCCCAGTGCCATGTCCTATGAGCTAAACATACTATGTGGTTCACAAGAGATATGAGACCAATATTGGTTTGTGCAGTGCTAGATGATGAGAGCAGTGAACCAAAGACATTCCCTCCACTTAAGGGTTTTAGAGCTGCATCTATTCATGTTACATGCCCCTATGTTAATGTTTACACAGCTAAATCATATATACACACAAGCACATGCACACATGTACATGCACACATACACACATACACACACATACATGCACATGCACACACTCATGCATCTCAGTCAAATTACTTCCCTCCTTCTCAGCCACTATGAGGGAAATTTGGCAGCAAGCACTGGAGAGTGATGCCCAAGAGATCACTGCAGAAGATGAGGATGTTAACAGGCCAAGAAGATCTCAACACTTTTTCTTGGTGATGTCTAAGGCAGTTGATTTAATTCAGACAGATTCAATGGCACTAGTTTAATACTAAAATCTGGGAAGCATGTTAAGAAATAAGTAGCTTCAAACAGACCAGCACTTTTTACTAAGTTATTATATTAGGTATAATAAAGAGTATTTCCCTATAGGAAAAGATGGAGGGTCCCAAATTCAAAAATAACTGGAATGGTTACTCTTCTAGGTAACATTGAAAGTCCATCTGATCCAATACTCCCTTTGACCTATGTCCCCTATACTTACAAAAAGAAGTGATAACCACCTTAAAATGAACTTTGTTTATA
The DNA here is from genome assembly GCA_019843815.1 of Montemys delectorum. NCBI lineage: Eukaryota > Metazoa > Chordata > Mammalia > Rodentia > Muridae > Montemys > Montemys delectorum. The sequence continues at coordinate 16,798 of JADRCD010160557.1, forward strand.
CACATCTGTAAACTACCCAGTTAGCCTTCAGCTTGGAAAATGATGTTATAGCAATGTATTGTACTGTACTTCACAGTACATGATCTATGCTTTCAAATCTTGTGAATCTTTGCAACAGCCTTATGGCTTTTTTGTTTATGAAATGGTTTCTTTTCTCCTCTCCAAATTAACATTTTAAAAAAGCAAGATACAGAAAAATAACAAACCAGAATATTGAAGATTGTACACAGTCACAAAACATGTTCTAGCTACACTAAGGCAAGACCCCAGTCCTAACCCTTCGTCCTTTGTATCATTGAGCCTGGAATGATCACTATTCCTCTCTTTCCAACTACAGCAGACATTATTCATCAATCACCAGCCTCCTTCCCAATGCACCTAGAGGCAACTTTATTTAGAAGCCCTTTCATCACTGTTCCAGGCAGTCAGCACCAATTGATCTCAGGTTTCAAGCTGAGAGCTGAAACCTATCTGCCTTGCTGCACTAACCAAGTTGCTTCTGTGAGTCAGGAAGCCTGGGTGTACTGCTTGCAGGGGGCAATGCGCAGTAAAGAAATGCCAGGGGACTGGGCCCTGGCCACTGAGCAGATCTGACCCTTCTCATTGATGCACCTCATTCTCCACTCATTCCACAACCATGCCAGACAAATGCAATAAAGTCTGAGATAGAGAAATCCGATAGTCAAAATCGAAGGAGGCAGAAACACAAGAGAAAAACACTCTGCCTTCAAAAGGAATGATTGGACAGGAGACACACACTGGTGAATTGTAATGAGGCGGACACTGCCAATGTGTAATGCACAGTCCATAAGCAATGCCTACTTCTTTACCTTCTTTTAACTGTTTAGCTTTGTAAGATGCAGAGGTTGGATCAAGTTCAAGTGACTGTGCCGCCCCTTTCATGGAAAAGAATCAGAACTACAAACCACAGAAGCCTCCTAGGACTCTCCTGCTCATCTGCAGGTCTGGTTAGTGGGGGAAAGAAAAGAACTCGCCTGTTGATGAAGGATAAAGCTGGGTAGGAGGTAGTGAAATATAGATAGAGTAAGACTCTAGATAGTCAGTCCAAGGCATCCTCCAGTCTGTAAAATGCAGTTTAGTCACAGTGATTTTAATTATTGGAATGCACAATTTTTAAACAGCAAATTAAAAATTTTTTAACAGAAAGAAGGAAGGAATAAGTGATGGAATGAATGGCAGAAAGGAAGCAGATAAAGTGCCTATCAAAATAAAAATGGTTGCTGCCAAATCTGATGATCTTTGATGGATCCCTTGGACCCTCAGAGTGGGAGAAATGAACCAATTCCCCAAAGTTATTATCACAAACACATGCACACACACATGCACACATGTGCACACATGAACACAATCAATTAATTTAATTAAATTTTAGGGGCAATTGATTAAATACACAGAAAGGGATCTACTATGACAATCCACTGGAAGAATTTTTAATTTTCCATTTTATAGTTGCCCAAAAGTCACAGGCCTGAATTTAATTGTGTTCTAGATTGTAACAAGGGGTAGGAATGAGTCATTGTCACAGTAATTCCCACTGTTACATGCAAAAATGTTAATTACATCCTCTGCCTCTATTAAAGAGCTAAGTGATGGTTTCAACCTCCCCCTGGGTGACCTGTGAGTGCACATCCCTTCCCTAATCCCACTATGAAAACACTTAAACAGTGCTTTTTGCAATCAACCCAGCTTGAAGCAACAGCATTAGAGTTCGGTGCAAACTCCAACACCTTACATAAACTCAAATGGTCCTCAGTTACAGAAAGCAAATGAGAGTGTATCTTTTAGAATTTTTCTGTCTTGCATATTTCATTCTCCAATTTAATTGGGGCTGGGGAGCTAAATGATAATAAAACTGATACCATACCTGAAACACTATATCTTCCATATTCTACCCTCCCCTTCAATAAACAGAATTAAGGTAGATGCTTCTTCAATAAACATTTTAATAGGAATTAGCATCTCATTAAAATCCTCTGGTTAACTGGATTAAAACACAAATTTGAGTGTGTCTAACAACTGATGACCTTCCCAGGACTCCAACCCAAACAGAGGTTGCTGACAAAATATGTCTGAAAATAGCCCTTTCTGACTCTGTAAAGAGATTCTGCTTTAAAAAAAAAAAAATCACCTCTAATGGATACAGAAACTGTGGTACATCTACACAATGGAGTACTACTCGGCTATTAAAAACAATGAATTTATGAAATTCTTAGGGAAATGGATGGATCTGGAGAGTCTCATCCTGAGTGAGGTAACCCAATCACAAAAGAACACACATGGTATGCACTCTCTGATAAGTGGATATTAGCCCAGAAGTTTGGAATACAGGAAGAACAACCCACAAACCACAGGAAACTTAAGAAGAAAGAAGACCAAAAGGTGGACATTTCATTCCTTCTTAAAAGGGAGAAGCAAATACCTACGGAAGGAGTGGCAGAGATTAACTATGGAGCAGAGACTGAAAGAAGGACAAGCCAGCCTAAATACAGCTGTCTCCTGAGAGGCTCTGACAATACCTGACTAATACAGATGTAGAGGCTCACAGTCATCCATTGAACTGAGTACAAGGTCCCCAATGAAGGAGTTAGAGGAAGGACCTATGGAGCTGAAGGGTTTGCAGCCCCTTAGGAAGAACAACAATGTGAACTAACTAGTACCCTCAGAGCTCCCAGGGACCCAACCGCCAACCAAGGACGATACATGGTGGGACTGATTGTTCTGGCAGCATGTGTATAGTAGAAGATTGCAAATTCGATCATCAATAGGAGGAGAGGCCCTCGGCCCTGTGAAGGTTCTGTGCCCCAGTGCAGGGGAATGCCAGGGCCAATAAGTGGGAGAGGGTGGGGTGGCAGGCATGGGGAGGGGGGAGGCAACAGGGGTTTGTTCTTGTTGTGTTTGTTTGTTTGTTTGTTTGTTTGTTTGTTTTTTGGAGGGAAAACTGGGAAAGGAGAAATTTACATGTAAATAAAGAAAATATGTAATTTAAAAAAAAAAATCACCTCTAAAACAGAGATGAGATGAACACTTTCCCCTGCACTGTCTAATTGCTGTGCCTAAACTAAGCATACGGGGCTCTGGGGTGGGTCTACCCCTTGAGATCTCCAAGCATTTGTCTGTTTAATTGTACTTTAAAAACAGATTGTTCTGCTCAGGCATCTGTGACCAGCAGCACTTGGGAATTTGCCCATGATGTTCAATGGAGGTTATCCAATCTGTAGGTCACCTGCTTCATATTTCATTGTGACCTCCTTCCTCCAGGTTATTCTAGAAGATGGATATCTGGGACATCCTTGATATCAGCAGATCTTGAGTTTTGGTCCTTCTGGCCAATCCCTGATCTCATCTTCCTCTGGCTCAGCCATAATGGCTGATCTAGCCCTAGAAGATGCTAGACAGTCTCCTTGGAGATTTGTGGAGATTATGACCTAAGTACCCTAAGCAAAAAGAGGATTCGAGGGTTGTAACTATTTTACCAATGAGGACACTGAGGCTGCAAAATTCAGTGATGCTTCCACGTCATTCATGGACATAGTAAGGAACAGAACACAGACTGGGTGTAAGAATGCAGGTCTTTGGGTTAAGCTCATGGCCGATGCCATTTCATCCCAAGCCAAGGAAATGACAATGACCTTGGTAGATTTGTCAGTCCTCCATCCACCCATGTTGCTGTGTTGAACTAACAAAGCATTTTATCATCAGGACCTAAAACACCAAGAAGTTAATTCTCTTATCAGTATCAACCATGGCTTGATACTGTGTAAGTCATGGGCCATTTTCTTTCAGCTACTCAGTATATGAAATCCTTCCCTATATATACTAAACAGTCTCCTCCCTAGGGAGTTCCCAAAATTCCCTTGCCCACTTTAGTGGCCTTGTTAGAAGCCTGGGCCTGAAAAATTCAACGTTTGTTTCCCTTTCCAGAAAATATTGGAAGTAGATCATGGGGACATGGCCTGGGGACATGGCCTAGAAAAAGCAGCTAGAAACCCAGGAAACAGTAGAGGGTAGAATCTATTCTGAGGAATCTATTCTAGGAAAGTATAGCCAGTGGTTTCCATTGTGGAGAGCAGCAGCCAGTTGCTTGTGGTTTCCATAGCACAGCTCTGTGGTCAGGTCTGTCCCCTTTCCTAGCACTGGCCCTGCTTGTTTGCCCTCCCTCTACTTGTGCTGAAACATCCAACCTTCCTCCAACCCACAGCCCCATTGCAGCTGCCCCATGGCCTTTCTTCCCCGATTATAGTAGTCAGGTTTTAACACTTCCCCTGAAGGGAGGTAGAAGTCAAGATCACAAAAGCCTCGATTCTCCCTGATTCCCGTGATAATGACTTCACTAGAAGAAAGGCAAAGGGATGGTATTTTATAATAAAAACCCAGAATCTCGAATTTCTGCATCCTTAGATAACACTATCTATCTAGGAGTAAAGGTCAATGCTAAAAAAATTTCCATTTCTATCTACATGGCTATAACAGCTAAATTTACCAGGCTTGGAGATACCACTACCAGAAGCATATAGCTGATCTCATCAAGGTGAAAGAGGCTTGAGAAAATACAAAATATCCTGGGGAGGAAGATATGATGTCTTTAGATTGAGGGAAAAAAATGTTTACTTAATACTAAAAAAGGCAAGGAGATTTCTTTAGCGAATAAAGGCTTTATGAAAGTAAACATTCTTTTCCAATTAAGTGAATACAAGCTGCAGTGCACAGATGCATAGGCTCTGTGTTTTACTTCTGACTTGACATTCTTCAAGTATGCACATCTTTGTGGACATGTTATAAAAGAATGCTTAAATGTTTCCTTTCCAGAATGATGTCCCAGATACCTATATTTGCATTTCTGGTAAGATACTTTCTCTAACCATCCAATGGCTTCCATGAGTTAAGTATTTCTCCAAGCCCTATGAATAAACAGATGGATATTGGCTAGATTCTGAAGTACCAGGAGTTGCTATGCAGACTAATAGGAGGAAAAGGTCATTAACAATATTGCTCAACTGTGAACCCTGGGAGCTAAGAATGACTGACCTGCCAAGATATACCCATAGGTTAAAAAAAAAAAAATAATGTCATAAATGTTAGATGGGTTATCAGTTGCATTCTGATTGTGATTAAGGTGTGCTATATGCAAGCAGACACCTGTCTAGTACTATAAATCTGGACAAGAAACCATGGTGAAGAGCTCACAGGCTCCAGGAGTGGACCTACTAGTATTGATACTTGGCTCCATAAGCAAAGTATCAAATTGCCTTCCTCATTTGTATCTCTATGCTCATAGATTAATGCAGCTCTCAGACGTCATCAGAGACCTTTCTTGGTAGAGGCGATACAGTGGTTAACACAGAAACTGACCACTGGTCAAAGATTAGACAATGAGCCTATGTGATGTGCTCAGCCACAAATAGAACAACTATGTCACAACTCATCCTCCTCAAGACTCAGCAGACGTCACAGAAGAGGGAGTTCAAAGGCTGTAAGAACCAGGAGTAGGAGTGAATGAGAAGAAACATTATCTTCTGAACATGACAACACCGCTATATTTGTGAGATCACAGCAGCTATGGTTGCCTGCACAAGACCTGCACAAGTGCAAGCCAGTCAGCATTCCAGCACGGAACAAGGAGGGACTCGGGAGTCCCCATCCCATCTGAAGAGCTATAAACTGTTGATGATTTCTGGAGGAAGGAAAATTGGGTTTCCTTATATACCTTGTCTCTGGTTAGGTTAACTACACGCCAGAGCATGGCCACAGCACAAATTGGGTGCAATGGGTTCTTTTAAAGGGATGGTGGAGTTGGCAGGGGTCCTGGTGGTAAAGAGTGGATCTAAAAGAATTTTGAAAAAAGGTTAGAGGTAAACATGATCAAAATACATTGTATATGAACTATGTGAAGATTTCAAAGAAGTAATAAAATACATATTTTTTTTAATTGGTAACACTGGCAAATACTGTAGATCTAAAAACTCCAGGCTATTGGGGAAATGAGTTCCTGAGCATGCTCACAGTACAATGTGGCAAGATCTGGGGGAAGAGGGAAGAACAGTGAGAACAATTAGGTGGGGAGCTTGCTGCACGGACCCAGAAATGCAACACTTAGTTGGACCTCAAAGGAAGAATATTGGAAAGTAGATTCTTAGCTAGTACGCCACCACCTTGTTTTACAAGCTAAAGATGCCTGTATCTATTTCTTCTATCCCCCAGGACACTCTCTCATCTGTTTCTTTGGGAAGATTTACCACTGAGCGCATAATCAGAGGAGCGTAATGCCAGGTGCCATTAGAGTCTTGCTGTCCACACTCACAGCAAGTACACCTGGGCTCAGCCATCCAGGCCTCTTTGTACTAGAGCTTCAAGTCTGGAACCAACGTTTCAGGGAAAGAAAGAACACCAGTTGCAGCCAGCAGTTGTCCAACCAATGTCTCATAGCCTTGAGAGTCTCCACAGTTCCTGCTTCCTAGTACCCTAACTCCTAGCTGTACCCTAACTCCTAGCTGTACCCTAACTCCTAGCTGTACCCTAATTCCTAGTTGTTTGCTGCCTTTCCCAAAATCTAGTCCTCCAACGCATCTTGTGCTCTAAGAACCTCTCCTATCTTCTGCCACTGGTAGCTGACTTCCAAAGCCTCCCAAATACTTTAGTACCAAAACTCTTTCCAAAACAATCCTACTTGATTCAGGGTAGCTGGACACTCAGTAAATGTTTTAGGACCCACAGAGGCTCCCATATCAAGGTCAAATCCTCCTTGCCAAAGACAACACCAATTCTTTTTCCTCCCACCACTACCTAGTTCCCCTCTTGGCTTTTATCTTTTCCTTCAAGAATTCACTCCCTCATTTGAAAACATACAGTCTCAAACCCAAGGTATTTTGCATAGGCGTTTGGGGCCCTATGTAGGCACTAGTTAATGGTGAGCCACTCACCCACCCATCTAAGCCTTTGAAAATCATTAAGTATAATGTTTTCAGGTTAGCCACATATAGATTACTGAGCTGGAAAATGATGTTAGACCTTGAGTATTCTTGATTCAGTTTTATGGGCAATTAAACTGAAAGTATTGCTGGGGCTTAAGGAATCAATTAAACTAAATGTATAGAATAGAGCATCCATCTTCAAAAGCTTATACAGTGGGGTGGTAGGGGACGTACTTGCTAGAACAAGTAGCTTCTAGAATTTCATGCTCAGACTCCATGCACAACATGAATGAGACAATGGTGAAGAGCTATAACTGAGACTAACTCAGCTACAGCAACAACTATATATCAAGTTCTCCACGAGAGCAGGACCAAATCCTCTTTGTTCATTGCCAAATCCCCAAAGCCTGACATGGAAGAGCAAGTGCTGTGTATATACTTTTTGAATCAATGGATGTCAGACCCAGGCTAAGCACTTTTACCTACATCATTTCATTTAATTCTCTCAACAGCATGGCAGATATTCTCACTTACAGCCAATGTGACAATGGAGGTACTGAGTGGTTACGTCAACAGAAGACAGGAAGTTAGGGCAACCTAAATATAAGCTCAGACAACTCTGAGGCTTAGATTCTTAAGCTCTGTGCTGTAGCTCACCCCATGCCATTGCCTAAGCCCTACCACTTAGGAGTTCGCTTCTAGTGATGGGGGCAGATACAGATTGGATTACTATTGATGGAAATTGAGTAACCAAGTGGGACGGAGCTAAGGAAGTTACAAATAATGTGTGTTCACTGGGTTGACAAGTGTTGCGTGGCTGTCTCCCACCACCACCTCCTCTCCCATTTCCACTTTCCAAGTTTGCTCACCAGTATCCACTTACTGCTCTCCTAGCAGTGGCTACCATATTATTGGGTCCTGTCTTTCTCCTGTCTAAGGCCCATCATTGATCATGAGCGACATCACCTAGAAGACAGAAATGCAGTCTCTGGCCCTACCCCAATCTCATCCCCTCACATCCAGCCTCTCTGAGCACCCGACTGTTCCTTGCCTGTGTCACTCTATTCCTGCAACGTTTCCACATCTTTGTCCTGCTTCTCATTGCCCTGTCAATACTTTAATCCCTTAGGCATCAGCACTTTCCAGAAACCTTTTTTGCCCTTCCTTTGAGCTCCCAGTCCCCGATACACTAGTTCTTCCTGCCATGTTCAGAGACCACAGCAATTAGGTGTCTCACTCCATCAAAACAAGTGAGAATAAGATGTTGGGTCTTCCTTGCTCCTATCATATCCCCATTGTTTAAAGTGTAGCCCTTAAATAAACATCCTGGAATGAAGTATTTCATACAATCAACTATTTTATTACAAAACCATGTTCAACACTGTGTTTTCCAATCCCCTGATTTAGGAAAAACAGATGCCTGCAATATACTCACACAGGGTTTCTCTTCCTGTTCACTTATTCAAGGAATCAGTAGTCTAAGTGCATGGTATCCGATCCCAATGCACAAGCTTATCCATGGTCACAACACAAAGGGACACCAATTATCCATTCAGCTAAAAAGAGAGAAGGGATTTATATACTCAAGTCAGAAGGCTGCGTAAAGGAGCATTAGGGAAGAAAGTAAGGCCACTGCTTAAGTGCTGAGTCATGAGGCTGTGTGGAAAGACCTACAAAGCTTCAAGTGAAGGCAGAGAGGGCAGGAAAGCACTCAGCAGACAGCGGCAAGGAACAGGTGCTAAAGGCCATCCCTGATGCCTTCTAGTTCTAGTTGTAAACAACACAAAATCTGAGGGATATGTAAAAATGTCTCCTCTAACTTTGACAAAACCCATTGAAAAGGGAAGTTTCTTCACAACCATAATGATAACCTAAACTATCTCTCTTACCAATTCTAGGAGGACTGCATCTTTGCATTATTTTACCCTAATATGTATGTAAACTAATATAAAGTTGCTAATGTATTCCCAGAACAGATGAAAAGTAGACACATACACACACACACACACACACACACACACACACACACACACTGAGAAAAGATCACCAAAACAGTGTGAACAGAGATTCTAGCTGATCTCAAAACTTATGGAGACTTTAATTTGGCAAATTTTTTTGTTATTGTTGTTTTTGTTTTTATTTTTTCAAGACAGGGTTTCTCTGTGTAGCCCTGGCTCACCAAGTTGGCCTTGAACTCAGAAATCTGCCTGCCTCTGTCTCCCAAGTGTTGGGACTAAAGGTGTACACCACCACTGCCCAGCACTAATTTGGCAATTTTTAAGACACCAGCCCATCTTCAGATTGGAGCTCTGGTGTTGCTCCCCCCCCACACACACACACACATACACTCCAGGAGGGGTGGTGAGCACACTCCTGAATGCCTTAAGTGCC
>JADRCD010160557.1:26127-48184 GCA_019843815.1 Montemys delectorum
ACACTCCAGGAGGGGTGGTGAGCACACTCCTGAATGCCTTAAGTGCCCCTTCCTGGCATTGACACACACACACACACACACACACACACACACACACTCCAGGAGGGTAGTGAACACACCCCTGAATGCCATAAGTGCCCCTTCCTGGCACTCACAGGAGCTACCCCAGTGACTTTAGCATTGTTTGCCAAGACAAGGCTTCCAATCGCTTATCCACATAGTATCCCAAGCAGCCGTTAACTGAGCAGAGCTGGCATTCAGAATGAACCTTGCTTTTGCTGATTCAGATCACAGAACTGATGTCCTCCCTTCCTCCACTAGCATGCTTGGCTCAGACTTGATGACCTACCAACCAAAGATTCTGATTTGAATCAAAGTCCCCTTTCCATGACTATTTTGAGCACATGGGTCTTTCTTGAATGAAACCCAATGTTAATCCATTTAATGCCTTTCTTCTTATGGTGCTTTTGACTTTTTCAGAAGCATTGTAAATTACATTACTATTGCACACTCAGAAAATCCCTGAGAGCTAAGTTAAGCAAGTTGTATTATCTCCGAGAGAACTAAGGCCTAGAGGGTTGGAATGAGTTACAGAAAATCACCCAGTGAGTGAGAAGCAAAACTTGGTTACATATCTGGGGGCCCCAACTTCCATACCCCCATACCATACTCTCTCCCTGACATCACTGTCCATTAATATGTTACAGAGGGAACACTTCTTCCACTTGAACTGCACACATATACACATACACTACGTACACATAACAGACAGGAACACACATATACATACTGAGAAACCTACACATAGGAAAAAGGTACCCACCAGAAAGGAACAGGCTAACACACTGAAACAGATAATCAAACATAACCTTAGAAAAACAAGATGTAGAGGGCCATACACTCAGGGAAAACCACCCGACCCAGACCTAGCAGGACATATCTATAATCATAGCACTTAGGAGGCTGAGGCAGGAAGATTGAGAATTCAAGACCAGACTAGGCTATATAATGAGACTCTATCTGAAAAGAAAAAAATTATAAAAATACCCCAAAACCACAAATACACAAAGAGTCAGATACAATGGCTCCATACAGATATAGGTAAAAACAAACACACATACAAACACATACATACAAAAATTAAAGACACAGAAGAATACAGATATGCTAAACAATTTTATTTCATCAGGCCAGTGCAAAAAATTCTATTTCCTTCTGCAGGACTCTATCAGTGGGGGCTCTGAAGAGCATTCTAGCCCTGACTTTGTTCTAGGAAGAGCAATCTTCCCTCAGTGAGGCCAGTGCTAAGTGCATGCTCGATAGGAGATTTTGGCTTGTAGCAGAACTGGCGTGTGGTGATCTGTTCAGCACTTAGTAATCAATCATTCCTAACCCAGTTTGGGGTGAGATGTTCTCAGAGGCTCTCATGATCATCATGAGAAATCAATGATGCATTGTAGCTGTCCAGTTGTGTTCTGATGACCCCATCTGGGGTCTGAATCCCTATCAAAACTGTCACATTTGCTTTAAGAACATGTTATTTGTGCCGTTACCTGATTTCCCAAGAAGGAAAGCATCTGCTCTTGGTACTAAGGGTGGTAATGGATCTTTGAAAAGAGGCAAGAAGAGAGAACAAAAATGATAGAGGGAAGGAAGGTGGCTTTCTAGGCTCTTTAGACAACAGGCACAAAGAAAGCCATACTCAGCCTCTTTCTTTAATACTTCCTGACTAGTCCAGACTCTCCTTACAGAGAATTTAGCCAGGCACACTTGGTCACCTACAGAAATTCACTCTCTTGGGACTTGACTATGGTACAGCCCCATGTAAGGAGAACATTTGCCTATGCCATGAGACCTACTATCAAGAAAGACTTCAACCCTTGACACAAAGTAGGTGAATAATAATTAGGCTAAGATAATCAATGTTGATTTACTCTTTTTGCCAATGACTGAATTTAGGGAAATGCATAGGACAATTCTAGACAATGACATTTGAAGAACAGCCTATGGGTGGAGCTTTCTGGGAGCATTTGCTTTTCAACTTCCAGACTAAATACACAGAATAGCCGCAGTCTCCTCTCCAGACTTCAGAGGCTCTGGTTCCTATTATCAGCATGGAGGAGAAAGAGCAGAGAGTAGTAACACTCTGAAACACAAAGATACACACAAAAATAAACACACAAAGAGATGCACACCATGACCTACATAGAGAGACATGCAAATTCTTTCATACACCCCCTTCCTTGAATCCAAGAGTATATCTGACCAAGTCAGCCAATAAGCATGGCAGCAGAGACATGATGTCATAAGAAGTCATATGATACCTCTTAAACATTCACTTATGGCTTTCTTGACTGGAAAAAAAGACATTTACTTTACAAGTCATCTGATTACCCTTAGACCACCGTGCTTCAGAAATGAAGTGTAGGTGTCCCAGATACAAAGTCTGCAAACTCAGCCCAAGATTCCAGACATAGATTTTTAAAACAATAAAATAAAATAAAACATCATTTTGGAAGTAGATCTTTCAGCCCTGGATGTCTCAGTATTCTGATGAAAGATCTGACCCATAAAATACAAAATGATGACAAGTAGATTTAATACCTCTGAGCTTTTGGCTGGTGTGTATAAACAATAAAAATAACAGGGACAGAATCACTGGGAACAGGGCAAAAGGCAAGCTAACTGAATGTTGTAGGATTTTCCCTGTCCAATTACATTAGGGCAGCAGGAGACCTGTGATTGGATGGGGAAAGGGGAAGCAGAACTAAGAGTTGCAGAGGCAGAGAGCATCTCAGAGGAAGAGGAAGGCCAAGATGGAGGCAGATGTGAACCAGCATGGTTTTAATCAGCTATAGGTAGTTATGATATCATAAGGTTAGAATAATTGGGATAAAGCTTTTATCATTATCAATTGTTTCTGAAATTATTGTATTGGCATCTTGTAAATTGAAAATTTATTGATACACAGATTTGATTAATTAATTATAAGCTTTAAGAGTTTTGATTCTACCGGGTAAATGGGTGTTGTGATGGCTGACCATGGGGTGGACAGTCATTGCATGGGCCTGGCAGCAGCATTCTGCCAAGGGACTCAGGACCTCCAGCCAAGAGAGACAGCCGATTTGAGATCACCATGATAGAGTCATGTAGTCTGCTGGTTGCCAGCTGGAGCTCGGGAAGCCTGCCAGTCTTTTTTAATATTTCCCATAACAAAGACCCTCACCACTCCTTCCTCCCCTCCAAATCCAATCCCCTAGTCTCACCATGAGCACTAACAGAACACCAGCTGCAGTACCAGAAAAGAAAACTCCCTTTGCACATAATAATCAAAACACTAAATATACAGAAGAAAGAAAGAATATTAAGAGCTGCAAGAAAAAAAAAACAAGTAACACATAATGGTACACCTATTAGATTTATACCTGACTTCTCAACAGAGATTCTAAAAGCCAAAAGGGCATGAACAGATATATTGCAGACTTTAAAAGATCACAGATTCCAGCCCAGACTATACTCAGCAAAACTTTCAATCACCATAAACGGGGAAAATAAGATATTCTATGATAAAGTCAAATTTAAACAAACCCATACCACAAAGGAACATGAAGAAAAACTTCAACTCAACCCAAGGAGCTTAACTACACCCAGGAAATCACAGGAAATAAATAATCTCACACTAGCAAAATCAAAAGAAGAGAAACACACACCAACAACACCAGCACCAGCACCAAGAACAATAACAACAAAATAACAGGAATTAACAATCATTGGTTATGGGTATCTTTCAATAACAGTAATCTCAATTCCCCAAAAAGACACATAGAATGTATGTGAAGACAGGATTCATCCTTCTGCTACAACCAGAAACACACTTCAGCATCAAGGATAGCCATTACCTCAAGGCAAAGGGTTGGAAAAAGATTTTCCAAGCAAAAGGATCTAAGAAGCAAGCTGGTGTAACTATTCTAATATCTAACAAAATAAACTTCAAAACAAAACTAATCAAAAGAGAGTGGGTGGGATACTACATACTCATCAAAGAAAAAATCTACCAATATGACATTTTAATTCTTAACATCTATGCCCAAATACAAGGACACCAGGTTTGTAATAGAAACACTACTGTAGCTTAAATCACATAATGACCCTAACACACTGATAATGGAAAACTTCAATACCCCACCCTTACCAATGAACAGGTCATCCAGACAAAAACTAAACAGAGAAACACTGAAGCTAACAGGCTTTATAAGCCAAATGGACCAGATATTTGCAGAGCATTTCACTGAAACACAGAGAGTATACTTTCTACTCTGTGCCTCATAGAACTTCCTCTAAAAAATGACCATATGCTCAGTGACAGTTTCAATAGATACAAGAAAATTGAAATAACCCTTTGCATCCTAACAGACAACCATGGATTAAAGCTAGATATTAACAACAATAGAAACAGCAGAAAGTCTATAAATTCATGGAAATTTATCAATGCTCAGTTAAATGAAAAATGGGTCAAGGAAGAAATAAGGAAAGAAATTAAAGACTTCCTAGAATTCAGTGAGAATGAATACACAGTATACCCACACTTACGGAAAACAATAAAAATGGTGCTAAGATGCCTACATTTAAAAAAAATGGAGCAAACTCATACTAACAACTTAACAGCACACCTGAAAACTCTAAGAACATAAAAGAAGTAATCAAATCTAAGAAGAATAGATGGCAATAAATAATCAAAACTGAGGGCCGAAATCAACAAAATAGAAACAAAGAAAACAATACAAAGAATCAATGAAACAAAGAGTTGGTTCTTTGAGAAAATCAACAAGATAGACAAATCATTATCCAAAGTAACTAAAAGGCTGAGAAAGAATGTCTAAATTGACAAAATCAGAAATAAAAAGAGAGGCATACAGTCTGTCTGGTCTGGTGCCCCAGGCAGACCTTGGGTGCAAATTTTGTAGCCAGTCCCACAACACCCAGAGGAAGATCCACTCCCAGGTGCCCTGACACACCCAGAATCAGAGGTAAGGAAGATATAACATCTGTCCCAACACCAGGAGTAACTGGGACCAGCAGGACCAGGCACACAGGAACTCCGCCAGCCTAGTGGCTCAGGTTGCTTCCAGTCTATCTGGGCTGGCTGGTGCCCTGAGTAGACATTGGGAGCAAACTCTGCAGCCAGTCCCACAACACCCAGAGGTAGCTCCACTCCCAAGGACTCTTAACAAACCCAGGGTCACAGGATCCCAGGATACAGGATCACAGAGACAGCTTGACCCTGAGGAGTTCTGACACAACCAGGATCACAGGAAGGACAGGCTCCAGGCAGATTTAGCCAGGGCAGGTAGCACTAGAGATAACCAGATGGCAGGGGACAAGCATAATAAAATAAGCTACACAAACCAAGCGTACTTGGCATCATCAGAACCCAACTCTCCCACCATAGCAAGTCCTGGACATACCATCACACCATAAAAGTAAGACACAGATCTAAAATCACTTCTCATGATGATGATACAGGACTTTAAGAAAGACATAACTCCCTCAAAGAAATATAGGAGAACACAGGTAATCAGCTAGAAACCCTTAAAGAGATAAATGAACTACAGGAAAACTCAATCAAACAAGTGAAGGAAATGAATAAAACCATCCAGGATCTAAAAGTGGAAATAGAAACAATAAAGAAATCACAAAGGGAGACAATCCTGGAGTTAGAAAACCTAGGAAAGAGATCAGGAGTTATAGATGCAACAGAATACAAGAGATAGAAGAGAGAATCTCAGGTGCAGAAGATACCATAGAAAACATTGACACAACAGTCAAAGAAAATGCAAAATGCAAAAATCTCCTAGCCCAAAACATCCAGGAAATCCAGGATGCAATGAGAAGATCAAACCTAAAAATAATAGGTATAGAAGAAAGTGAAGACCCAACTTAAAGGGATAAATATCTTCAACAAAATTATAGAGGAAAATTTCCCTAATGTAAAGAAAGAGATGCCCATGAACATACAAGAAGCCTACAGAACCCCAAATAGACTGGGCCAGAAAAGAAATTCCTCCCAACACATAATAATAGAAACACCAAATGTACTGAACAAAAAAAAAATTTTAAAAGCAGTAAGGAGAAAAGGTCAAGCAACATATAAAGGCAGGCCTATCAGAGTTACACCAGACTTCTCACCAGAGACTATGAAAGCTAGAAGATCCTGGGCAGATGTCATACAGATCCTAAGAGAACACAAATGTCAGCCCAGGCTACTATATCCAGCAAAACTCTCAATTACCATAGATGGAGAAAACAAGATATTCCATGACAAAACAAAATTTACACAATATCTTTCCACAAATCCAGCCCTACAAAGGATAATAGATGGAAAACATCAACATAAGGAGCAAAACTACACCCCAGAAGAGGCAAGAAGGTAATCTTTCAACAAACCTACACAAATCTAATTCCACCTCTTACAACAAAAACAATAGGAAGTAACAATTACTTTTTCTTAATGAAAAATTAATATAACCAACAAATCTTAATGGATTAAAATCCAAAAATATGAGGAATTAGAAATTTGTTGTCTGTCATCTAACAGTCTAATTTAGTTATTGGAGAAATAGGTCCAATACTGTACAATCCAAATACACTTTCTGCTTGTTTGTACATGGCAATGTCTTGCTTTGTACCACATAATGATCTTGAAATCTTGCTTCTCCTATCTCAGCATCTCTATTAGTAGGATTGTTTATTTAATGTTTTTGCACTATACTATGGTTTTCAGAAGAGTTTACATATTTCAAAAGTATTTTCAGCCAAAAGAAACGTAGACAATTAACTTGGGAGGTGGTTTGTAAGAGGACAACAAAGAGTGAGAGTGAATGCTTTGCTTGATGTTTGTAACTATTATATCAAGTCTGAAGAAAAGGACTTTATAAGTTACTATTTCTCTGAGATGAATGCTTTTCAAAATCATCACAGCCAATGAACCAGTTTCTTACCCTTACTTAATGTCTGTGCCACCCTTCAAGCAGAACCATTGTTCATTGAAACAGTTGGCGAATGACTTCATGTATAGACCATCTTAATACACACACCATTTTTTAAATGAATGGAACCTGTTCTCTGTGGACTGAGAATGAAGACAATCACTCAAGCTTTGAACATAGCAGGAAATTTGTATCCAAAAATAAAACAAGCAAACAAAAGGACTTTATATATTTATGTTTATTTAAAAAAAATACTAGTAGTGAAATATTATTTTAAAATATACAGTTAATATATTTGGAGTTATTTAAAATTTATATTGAGAAAAACATGTATTCTTAGTATTGCTGTAGACAAGCATCTACATAATTAATTGTTGTTTTATAGCAAACAATTTTTATAATACTAATTTTTATTATTACAATAGTTTATAAATTTTAAAGAATATGGCAAAATAAAAAAAGAAAGTTATTGCAGGTATTGAAGGGGGATCTCTGGGAGGAGTTGGGATACAAAAGGGAAACAAGAATGTGATGTAATTCTATTTACTTAAAATACAATTTTAATTGTTAGCAAATTCAGATAAATTGAAATCATATTCTCATCATAATGCAATAAAACTTAAGTCAATAAAAAAAGAAAAGAGACATAAAAACAGATACCATGGAAATTCAGAGAGTCAGAAGGAGATACTTTAATAACCTGTATTTCACCAAATTGGAAAATCTAAAAGAAATGAACAATATTCTCAATAGATTTCACTTACAAAAGTTAAATCAAAGTCAGTAAGTAATTTAAATAGACTTATATACCTGGGAGAAAGAGAAGCAGTCACTAAAAATGTCCCAAGCAAAACAAAGCCCAGGGACAATTGGTTTTAGTGCAGGCTTCTACCAGACTTTCAAAGAAGAGTTAACATCAATACTCTCCAAATTATTCTACAAAATAGAAAGAGAAGAAACATTGCCCAATTCATTTTATGAGGCCACAGTTACCTTGATACCCAAACCACATAAAGACTCAACAACTACAACAAAGACCAATTTCCCTTATGAATATAAAGCCAAAAAAATACTCAATAAAATATTTGTAAACTGAATCCAAGAACACATCAAAAAGAACATCCACCATGGTCAGGTAGACTTCATTGCAGAGATACGGGGATAGTTAATATATAAAAATCAGTAAGTATAGTTCATCATATAAAAAACACAACAAAAAAATAACCACATGATCATCTCATTAGATGCAAAAAAGACCTTTGACAAAATCCACCACCCCTTCATGATAAAAGTTATGGAAAGAATAGAGATACAAGACCTATACCTAAGCATAATGAAAGCAATTTACAGCAAGCCTATAGCCAACATCAAGTTAAATGGAGAGAAACTCAAAGCAATTCCACTAAAATCAGAAACAAGACAAGGAAGAATTTCAACTCTCTCTATATATATCTACTCAATATAGTAATTAAAGTTTTAGCTATGCAATAAGACAACTGAAGGAGATCAAAGGGATACAAATGGGAAAGGAGATGTCAAAGTACTGTTATTTGCAAATGGTATGATAGTATACAGAAGAGACCCTAAAAATTCTACCAGGGAACACCTACAGTTGATAAACCCGTTCTGCAAAGTAGCTAGATACAAGATTACCTCAAAAAATTATTAGTCCTTATAAATGCAAATGACAAATGAACTGAGAAAGAAATTAGGGAGAAAGTGCCTTTCACAATTGCCTCAGTAATATAAAATATAGTCAGGAAACTCTAACCAAGCATGTGAAATACTTGTAGGGTTAAAAACTTCAAGTGTTTGAAAAAAGAAATTGAAGAAGATATCAGACGATAACACCTTCGTGAGCAATCATGGATGGGCACACCACTCCCCACCTCAGCCCCACCTACCCCCTGGGAGTCCTGCTCTGATGGGAGACACTCAGGTGAGACAACCACACCCCAACCACACACACACACACACACACACACACACACATACACACACACACACACACACACACACACACACACACACATCAAAACTCCAACAAGTAAAGGTAAAGCAGCCATGAGCTCTTCCCTATCAGAGCTCCATCTTCCTTCCAGCCCACATCTCCACCTGCATTCTATAACCCAACCACAGCTCTGCCTGTCTTGTGGGAGGCCTGCAGTTCTCTAGGACAACCTGTCCCAGAGGATTACTACTCCAAGCGACTACAAGACCAGCCAACAGCAGGGACAACCTGATGGTGAAAGGCAAGCACAAGAACAAAATCAACAGAAGCCAATACAATATGGCTCTCCTACTACAGCAAGTCCTGGATATCCTAACACATCTGAAGAGCAAGGTAGTGACCTTAAATGCCATCTCATGATGATGATAGAGGCCTTTAGAAAGGACATAAATGAATACCTCAAAGAAACAGGAAAACACAATCAAACAGAAGCCCTTAAAGAAGAAACAAATAAATCCCTTAAAGAAATACAGGAAAATACAATCAAACAGGAGAAGGAAATGAGTAAAATAGTCCAAGATCTAAAATGGAAATATAAGCAATAATGAAAACACAAATGAAAGCAACCCTGGAGATAGAAAACCTAGGAAAGAAAATGGGAACTATAGGCATAAGTATCACCAACAAAATACCAGAGATGGGAAAGATACTCTCAAGTGAAGAAGATACCACAAAAGAAATTGATGCATCAGTCAAAGAAAATGCCAAATGTAGAAAGTTCCTAACACAAAACATCCAGAAAGTTTGGGACACTATGAAAAGACCAAACCTAAAAATAATAGGAATAGACAGAGAACATTCCCAGTTCAAAGGGCCAGAAAACATTTTCAACACAATCACAGAAGAAAACTTCCCTAACCAAAAGATACAAATGGCTATAAACATACAAGACGCTTACAGAAAGACAAATAAATTGAAGCATAAAAGAAAATCTTCACACCACATAATAATCTAAATGCTAAATGTACAGAACAAAGAAAGAATATTAAAAACTGGAAAAAGACCAACTAACATATAAGGCATACTTATCAGAATTACACCGGACTTCTCACCAGAGACTCTAAAAGCCAGAAGATCCTGAACAGATATCTTACAGACCCTAAGAGACCACAAATGCCAGTTCAGACTACTATACCCAGCAAAACTTTTAATCACCATAGATGGAGAAACAAGATATTCCATGACAAAACCAAATTTAAACAATATCTTTCTACAAATCCAGCACTACAGAGGATACTAAAAGGAAAACTTCAACACAAGGAGAGTAACTACACCCAAGAAAATACAAGAAATTAACCATCTCACAGCAAAATCAAAATAAGAGAATGACATATACACCAAAACAACATCAAAATAACAGAAACTAACAATCATTGGCCTTTAATATCTTTCAACATTAATAGACTCAATTCACCAATAAAAAGACACAGGCTAAAAGACTGGATACATAAATAGGATCCATCATTCTACTGCATACAAGAAACACACTTCAGCAACAAAGATAGAAACTACCCCAGAGTAAAGGGCTGGAAAAAGGTTTTCCAAGCAAATGGGTCCAAGAAATAAGCTGGAGTCGACAGTCTAATATCTCTTGGCTAATATATCTAATATCTAATATCTCAAATAGCTGAGAAGCACTTAAAGTAATGCTCAGCATCCTTATTCATCAGGGAAATGCAAATCAAAATGACCCTGAGATTCTACCTTACACTAATCAGAACTGCTAAGATCAAAAAATCAAGGGACAGCACATGCTGCAAGAATATGGAGAAAGGGACACTCCTCCATTGTTGATAGGAGTGCAAACTGTACAACCACTCTGGAAATCAATCTGGTGTTTTCTCCAAAAATTGGAAATAGTCTATCTGAAGACCCAGCTATACCACTCCTGGAAATATACCCAAAAGATGTTCCACCATATCACAAGGACACAGCTCCACTATGTTCATACCAACTTTATTTGTAATAGCCAGAAACTGGAAATCCAGATGTTCCTCAACCAAAGAATGGATATAAAGAACGTGGTTTCTTTACACAATGGAATACTATTCAGCTGTGGAAAACAAGGACATCCTGAATTTTACAGGCAAATGGATGGAACTAGAAAATATAATCCTGAGTGAGGGAAGTCAGACCCAAAAGTACATGCATGGTATGTACTCACTGATAAGTGGATATTAACCATAAAATAAAGAATACCCATGATACACCCCACAGACCCAAAGAAGTTAAGCAGGAAGGCAGACCCAAGTGAGGAGGCTTGAATTACATTCAGAAGGTAGAACAAAATAGTCATAGGAGGCAGAGAAAGGGAGGGAAGTAGGTGTGAAAGAGGATTGGGAGGGGAATGGGGGGCATGAACAGGTGTGCAGAGAGACAGGAGAGAGTCCCAGAGGGCCAGGAGAATGAATGGAAATCTGAAGCTGCCAAGGGTTGGGGGTAGAGGAAATCTTTAGTAAGTCCCAGAGACCTGAGATGGGGAAGGCTCCCAGGAGTCAGTGCAAGTGACCTTAGCCAAGATGCCTAACAGTGGGACATGGAACCTGAACAGGCCACCTCCTGTAGCCAGGCAGACCCCCAGTGGAGGGATAAGTACACCAACTCACCCACAAAACTTTCAACCCAAAATTTGTCCTGTTTAAAAGAAATGCAGGGACAAAGATGGGGCAGGGACTGAAAAAATGACTACCCAACAAATGGCCCAACTTGAAACCCATCCCATGAGCAAGAACTAATTCCTGACATTATTAATGATACTCTGTTATGCTTACAGACAGAAGCCTAGCATAACTGTCCTCTGAGAGGCTCTACCCAACAACTGACTGATGCAGATAACTACAGCCAAACATTGGACGGAGGTCCAGGACTTTTATGGAAAAGCTGGGGGGAAAATTGAAGGCCCTAAAAGGGATGAGGACTCCACAGGAGGATCAACAGAATCAACTAATCTGGACCTCTGGGAGCTCTCAGAGACTGATTCACCAACTAAAGAACATACATGGGCTAGAACAAGGCCCCTAGCACATATGTAGTAGATGTGCAGTTCAGTATCTATGTGGTCTCCCCAACAACTAGAGCAGACAGTCTCCCTAAAGCTGTAGCCTGCCTGTGGTGTCTGTTCCCCAACAGGGTTGCCTTGTCAGCCTCAGTGAGAGAGGATGTGCCCAATCTGACAGAGACTGGATGGGCCAGGGTGGGGAATATATAGGGGGGTCCATCCTCTCAGAAGAGAAGGGGAGAAGATATGGGGGAAGGTACTTGTGAGGGGGAAATCAGGAGGAAAGGCAGCATTTGGAGTGTAAATAAATTTTTAAAATAAGAAAGAAAATAAAGAAAACCTATGTAACTTCCATGGAACTGTTGAGACAAAGAAGGCTAAAAATCTATTGACATTTTGACTTCTGGTTGTGAACCTAGCCTCTAATACTTGAGCTATCTCTCCAACCCAAAACTACAGCTTTTGGTAACAAACCTAGATGTTCACCTTCCATATAAACTTCTAAATAATTATTTCTCTTTAAAACATACACACACACATACACACACACACAGTAAGAGAATAACTTAAAACTTAAAACTTCAATAAATTATGTGATCACAAAACAGGAGAAAAATTGCATGTTCTCCCTCATATGTATATTCTAGCTTATAATGCATACAAGTATATGTGTAAACAGATATTAAGTTTGGCATATAGTGTAACATTTAGAAAAGAAATCAAGAAAGGGTAATATCAGGAAATAAGGAGGGATGGAATACAGGCAAAAGAACAGGAGTTCCCAAAAAGGACATAATATTGTTTTTTCTAGTTTCAACTATCATAGTGGTTGTTGTTGTTAGTATTCACTGATTGAATAAAAATGTAAGTGACAGTCAAATATTAAACCAGAAACAAAGTTCCATGATTTCAGAATGACCTTTCTAACTGTATGGAAATTCACCAAGGTGCTTAGAGTTTGAGGCTAGGCTACATAAATTGTTTTTTTGTAAGCTCATTATAATAAAGTCATTTTTACAAAATAAATGTGCAGGCAAAAAAATCTATATTTGTGTTTACACCTATATACATTGAACTTTTGATTCCACTTCATCTGGCTCTCTCTTGTGAAGTCTGCTGGAGGGTGAACTAAACTAACTTCTTGGGTAAGCCTTTCTTCCCTGCAAGTTTATGCCCCAAGCATTTTGTCACGAAAATGGGACACAGAGTTTCTCTCATCCCCACATGAGAGACATTGGAGTTAGAGGAGGAAGATGGCTGGAGACTGTTTTCCTTCCTGCATTCATCAAAGTCTCTTCTCATGCTAAAGTCAGATAGTATAGTGTCTAATTTGGTTCCTTTAGCTCTTAAGAAAGTACTTTGTGCAGGACAAACTGTCCAAATTTGTGTTTCTATGCAGAGATGTTTATCAAAGTGTCTTACTCAACTGCCATCTTGCACCACTTACACTACTGTTATATATCTGTATGGGCAGTCAGACCAACTTAAGACTCTTAGAGGTCCTGAAGAATGAGAAAAGGGAACTTTAGTTCTTTCTAAAGGCCTGTCTGGGGATAGAGCCAGTACCATAGAAGAGTAGAGGTTGTAGTTCCTGGAACCTTCCTCCTTGGCTGTGATTATCAGTCTTAAGTATAGAGATATCCTGTGTTCTCTTTGCCAACATTATATGACTTAGCACTCTGCAGACGTTGGCCATTTTTCTTCTGGCAAATAGTATATATGCTGCAGTACTTCTTAATAAACATACTTGTCATAGGTCATCAGCTTGGGTAAGACCTCCTGGTCCTAGTTATTGCTTTTGTCTTCTTAATTTCTCATCCCTGGTCCTCCTACTCAACACTTCCTCACTAGGAAATCTTATCCCTGCATGTTTGAGTCATATATGTTGTAGTCATCATATCTACTGTATCATATAGTTTTGCACATAGACAACAACCAAAAACTTTTTGTCTAATGAATTCCTGCTGTCTCAAATATCATCACCATATAGCAACAGTTTCTGATTGTTATCAAAGAAATTCCTGGGTCATAGGTGACAAGACTAGAATCTAAACTTCAGTTTCTTTTCTCTATTCTCAATTATCTCTACCTGTCTTGTAAGATATATTCAAACATTTCACCTCATATTTCCAACTCCTATATCATTTCCTGATACAGTCTAGTACCTGCAGGGATGACCATGGGAAATGCTTTAAAGCCAGACTTATAAAGACAATAAAAGAATGCAGTCACAGTTGTAATTACAATCCTTAAGGCAGAACTCAAATGTGTTGTACATGACTAAAATGATTGTGGTATCAATTGACAAAATACCTCTATGATTATACATCAAGGTTTGAGCAGTCTGGTTTACCCTTGTGAAACTTTGAGCTTGAAATAACTTGATCATTTCTAAACCCTAGTTTTAAAAAAAATACAGCTAAGGCAGGACCAGCCGGTAGGCACAGGCCTCACAAGGGGCAGGGCAGCTGGGACAGGATCCTCTCTACCTCCTTCTACACCTAGGAGTGATGGCAGTGGAGCCACCGCTCTCTCTGTCCCTTCCCTGCAAGCACAGAGCTTGCCTCCAGGGAGTGCTCTAACCCAGGGACTCGGGTTAGTCTCTCTAGTGACTTTCTAAGGCAGGACCAGCCAGGAGGCACAGGCCTCACAAGTGGCAGGGCAGCAGATCAGGATACTTTCTATCTAAGACCACACCTAGGAGGGACAACAGATGCACAGCCCTCTGTGCACCTTTCCTGAAAGTGAGATCCTGTCTCCAGGGTGTGCTCTGACCCCAGGACTCAGGAGGGTCAGCTGATTCACAGCCATATGTGCCCAGAGGAGAGTGCTGATCTCCCAGAAGTGCTGACACAGGTTTACAGAAGGAGGAACAAGCTCCAGCCAGAGACAGCAAGAACATCTAACACCAGAGATCAACAGATGGCAAGAAGCAAACGCAAGAATCTTACCAACAGAAACCAAGACTACTTGGCTTCATCAGAACCTAGAACTCACAACACAGCAAGTCCTGGATATCCCAAAACACCAGAAAAGCACGATTTGGATCTAAAATCATACCTCACAATGGTGATAGAGGAATTTAAGAAGGACATGAATAACTTCCTTAAAGAAATACAGGAGAAAACAAGTAAAGAGGTACAAGCCCTTAAAGAAGAAGCAAAATAATCACTTAAATAATTACAGGATATCACAAGTAAACAAGTAGATGCACTTAAAGAGAAAACACAAAAATCTCTTACGGAATTACAGGAAAGCACAAACAAACAGGTGAAGGAATTGAACAAAACCATTGAGGACCTGAAAATGGAGGTAGAAACAGTTAAGAAATCACAAAGAGAGACAACTCTGGAGTTAGAAATCTTAGGAAAAAAGTCAGGAATCATAGATATAAGCATCACCAACAGAATACAAGAGATAGAAGAAAGATTCTCAGGTACAGAAGATACCATAGAAAACATCAGCACAACAGTCAAAGAAAATGCAAATAGCAAAAAGCTCCTAACCCAAAATGTCCAGGATATCCAGGACACAATGAGAAGACCAAACCTAAGGATAATAGGTATAGAAGAGAGTGAAGACTCCCAACTTAAAGGGCCAGTAAATATCTTCAACAAAATTATGGAAGAAAACTTCCCTAACCTAAAGAAAGAGATGCCCATGAACATACAAGAAGCCTATAGAACTCCAAATAGACTGGACCAGAAAAGAAATTACTCCCGCCACAAAATAGTCAAAACATCCAAAAGCACAAAACAAAGAAAGAATACTAAGAGCAGTAAGGGAAAAAGGTCAAGTAACATATAAAGGCAGATCTATCAGAATTACACCAGACTTCTCACAAGAGACTAAGAAAGCCAGAAGATCCTAGGTTGATTTCATACAGACCCTAAGAGAACACAAATGCCAGCCCAGGCTACTATACCCAGCAAACCTCTCAATTGCCATAGATGGAGAAACCAAAGTATTCCATGACGAAACCAAATGTGCACAATGTATCTCCACAAATCCAGCCCTTCAAAGGGTAATAAGTGGAAAACTTCAACACAAAGAGGGGAACTACATCCCTGAAAAAGCAAAAATGTTATTTTCCAACAAAACTAAAAGAAGATAGCCACATGAACGGAATTCCAACTCTAACAACAAAAATAGCAGGAAGCAACAATTACTTTTCCTTAATATCCATTAATATCAATGGACTCAATTCCTCAATAAAAAAACATAGACTATCAGTTTGGGTACCTAAACAAGACCCAACATTTTGTTGCATACAGGAAACACACCTCAGTGACAAAGACAGACACTACCTCAGAATAAAAGGATGGAAAACAATTTTCCAAGCCAATGGTCCCAAGGAAAAAGGTGGAGTAGTCATTCTAATATCGAATAAAATCGACATTCACCCTAAACTGATCAAAAAAGATAAGGAAGGATACTTCATACTCATCAAAGGTATGATTTACCAAGATAAACTCTCAATTATGAACCTCTATGCCCCAAATACAAGGGCATCTACATTCATAAAAGAAACTTTACTAAAGTTCAAAGCACACATTGCACCACACACAATAATAGTGGGAGATTTCAACACCCCACTCTCTGCAATGGACAGATCATGGAAACAGAAACTAAACAAAGACACAGTGAGACTAACAGAAGTTATGAAACAGATGGATTATTTAACAGATATCTATAGAACTTTTTATCCTAAAACAAAAGGATATACCTTCTCAGCACCTCATGGTACTTTCTCCAAAATTGATGATATAATTGGTCACAAATCAGGCCTCAACAGATACAAGAAGATTGAAATAATTCCTTGCATCCTATCAGATAACCATGGACTAAGGCTGCTCCTCAATAACAACATAAACAAGAGAATGCCCACATACACGTGGAAGCTTAACAACACTCTACTCAATGATAACTTTGTCAAGAAAGAAATAAAGAAATTAAAGTCTTTCTAGAGATTAATGAAAATGAAGCCACAACATACCCAAACTTATGGGACACAATGAAAGCAGTCCTAAGAGGAAAATTAACTTTAAGTGCCTCCAAAAACAAACTGGAGAGAGCATACATCAGCAACTTGACAGCACATCTGAAAGCTCTAGAACAAAAAGAAGCAAATTCACCCAGGAGGTGTCAAAGGCAGGAAATAATCAAACTCAAGGCTGAAGTCAACCAAATAGAAAAAAAAGAACTATACAAAGAATCAACCAAACCAGGAGCTTGTTCTTTGAGAAAATCAACAAAATAGATAAACCCATAGCCAGACTAACTAGAGAGCACAGAGACAGTATCCTAATTAACAAGATCAGAAATGAAAAGGGAGATATGACAACAGACACTGAGGAAATCCAAAAAATCATGAGATCCTACTACAAAAGCCTATACTCAACAAAACTGGAAAACCTGGATGAAATGGACAATTTTCTAGACAGATACCAGTTACCAAAGTTAAACCAAGATCAGATCAATGATCTAAACAGTCCCATATCTGCTAATGAGATAGAGACAGTCATTAATAGTCTCCTAACAAAAAAAAAGCCCAGGACCAGATGGTTTTAGTGCAGAGTTTTATCAAACCTTCAAAGAAGACCTAATACCAATATTCCTCAAACTATTCCACAAAATAGAAACAGAAGGTACTCTACCCAGTTCATTCTATGAAGCCACAATTACTCTTATACCTAAACCACACAAAGACCTAACAAAGAAAGAAAACTTCAGACCAATTTCCCTAATGAATATTGATGCAAAAATACTCAATAAAATTCTTGCAAACCGAATCAAAGAATACACCAAAACAATCATCCATCATGATCAAGTAGACTTCATCCCAGGGGTGCAGGGATGGTTCAACATACGGAAATCCGTCAACGTAATTCACTATATAAACAAACTCAAAGAAAAAAACATATGATCATCTCAGTAGATGCTGAGAAAGCATTTGACAAAATCCAACATCCCTTCATGATAAAAGTCTTGGAAAGATCAGGAATTCAAGGCCCATACTTAAACATAGTAAAAGCAATATACAGCAAACCAGTAGCCAACATCAAACTAAATGGAGAGAAATTTGAACCAAAATCCCACTAAAATCAGGGAGTAGACAAGGGTGCCCACTCTCTCCCTACCTATTCAATATTGTACGTGAAATCCTAGCCAGAGCAATTAGACAACAAAAGAGATGAAAGGGATACAAATTGGAAAAGAAGAAGTCAAATTATCACTATTTGCTGATGCTATGGTAATATACTTAAGTGGCCCCAAAAATTCCACCAGAGAGCTCCTAAACCTGATAAAAAAACTTCAGCAAAGTAGCTGGATATAAAATTAACTCAAAAAAATCAGGCCTTCCTCTACAGAAAGGATAAACAGGTGGAGAAAGAAATTAGGAAAACAACACCCTTCACAATAGCTACAAATAATATAAAATGCCTTGGTATGACTCTAACTAAGCAAGTAAAAGATCTGTTTGACAAGAATTTCAAGTCTCTGAAGAAGGAAATTGAAGAAGATCTCAGAAAATGGAAAGATCTCCCATCCTCATGGATTGGCAGGATTAATATAGTAAAAAATGGCCATCTTACCAAAGACAATCTACAGATTCAATGCAATCCCCATCAAAATTCCAACTCAATTCTTCATAGACTTAGAAAGAGCAATTTGCAAATTCATCTGGAACAACAAAAAACCCAGGATAACCAAAACTATTCTCAACAATAAAGGAACCTCTGGTGGAATCACCATCCTGTACCTTAAGCTGTACAGAGGGCCTTAAGCTGGACCTTAAGCTGTACAGAGCAATTGTGATAAAAAAAAAAAAAAACTGCATGGTATTGGTACAGTGACAGGCAGGTAGATCAATGGAATATAATTGAAGACCCAGAAATTAACCCATACACCTATGGTCACTTGATCTTTGACAAAAGTGCTAAAACCATCCAGTGGAATAAAGACAGCATTTTCAACAAATGGTGCTAGCTCAACTGGCAATTAGCATGTAGAAAAATGCAAATCGATCCTTTCCAATCTCCTTCTACAAAGCTCAAGTCCAAGTGGATAAAAGAACTCCACATCAAACTAGATACACTGAAACAAATAGAAAAGAAAGTGGGGAAGAACCTCAAGCACATAGGCACAGGGGAAATTTTCCTGAATAGAATGCCAATAGCTTATGCTCTAAGATCAAGAACTGACAAATGGGACCTCAAAAAGTTGCAAAGCTTCTGTAAGGCAAAAGATACTGTCAATAGGACAAAACGGCAACCAACAAATTGGGAAAAGATTTTTACCAATCCTACATCTCATAGAAGGCTAATATCCAATGTATACAAAGAACTCAAGAAGTTAGACTCCAGAGAACCAAATAACCCTTATTTAAAAATTGGGTACAGAACTAAACAAAGAATTCTCAACTGATGAATATTGAATGGCTGAGAAGCACCTAAGGTAATGTTCAACATCCTTAGTCATCAGAAAAATGCAAATCAAAACAACCCTGAGATTCCACCTCACACCAGTCAGATTGGCTAGGATAAAAAACTCAGGTGACAGCAGATGCTGGAGAGGTTGTGGAGAAAGAGGAACACTCCTTCATTTCTGGTGGGATTGCAAGCTGGTACAACCATTCTGGAAATCAGTTTGGCGGTTCCTCCGGAAATTGGACATAGTTCTACCAGATGACCCAGCTATACAGCTCCTGGGCATATACCCAGAAGATGCTCCAACATGTAATAAGGACACATGCTCCACCATGTTCATAGCAGCCTTATTTATAATAGCCAGAAACTGGAAACAACCTAGATGTCCCTCAACAGAGGAATGGATACAGAAATTGTTGTACATCTATACAATGGAGTACTACTCAGTTATTAAAAACAATGAATTTATGAAATTCTAGGTAAATGGATGGATCTAGAGAATATCATCCTGAGTGAGGTAACCCAATCACAAAAGAACACATATGGTATGCACTCTCTGATAAGTGAATATTAGCTCAGAAGCCGGAATACACGAAGTACAATCCACAAACCACAAGAAACTCAAGAAGAAGGAAGACCAAAATGTGGACACCTTATTCATTGTTAAAAGGAGGAACAAAATACCCACAGATGGAGTTGCAGAGACTAACTATGGAGCAGAGACTGAAGGAAGGGCACTCCAGCCTGATATAGCTGTCTCCTGAGAGGCTCTGACAGTACCTGACTAATACGAAAGTAGAGGCTCACAGCCATCCATTGAACTGAGTACAGAGTCTCCAGTGAAGGAACTAGAGAAAGGACCCAAGGAGCTGAAGGGTTTGCAGCTCCTTAGGACAAACAACAATATGAACTAACTAGTACCCTCAGAGCTGCCAGGGACTCAACCACCAACCAAAGAGTACACATGGTGGAATGTCTTAGTCAGGGTTTCTATTCCTGCACAAACATCATGACCAAGAAGCAAGTTGGGGAGGAAAGGGTTTATTCAGCTTACTTCCACATGGCTGTTGATCACGAGAGGAAGTCAGGACTGGAACTCAAGCAGGTCAGGAAGCAGAAGCTGATGCAGAGGCCATGGAGAGATGTTCCTTACTGGCTTGCTCCCCCTGGCTTGCTCAGCCTGCTCTCTTGTAGAACCCAAGTCTTCCAGCCCAGGGATGGCACCACCCACAAGGGGCCCTACGCCCTTGATCACTAATTGAGAAAATGCCCCACAGTTGGATCTCATTGGAGGCACTTGCCCAACTGAAGCTCCCTTCTCTGTGATAACTCCAGCCTGTGTCAAAGAGTCTGGATGTGGTGGCACATGTCCAAAGTCCTGGCAATCAGGAGGCTGAGGTAGAGGAGTGTAAGCCTGAGTTCTAGCCTGGACTGCAGAACCAAGCTCTGTTTCAATACAATAAGAGAGAAGGGGGAAAAGAGTGAGGGAGAAATATAGACAGAGACACAATATAGGAAGAAGAGAAAGATGGAAGCAGAAGAAGAAGGAAGGAAAGAAGAGAAAGATGGAAGAAAG
This sequence comes from Montemys delectorum, assembly GCA_019843815.1. Lineage (NCBI taxonomy): Eukaryota > Metazoa > Chordata > Mammalia > Rodentia > Muridae > Montemys > Montemys delectorum. Next base: position 47,129 of record JADRCD010160557.1, read on the forward strand.
GAGGGAAGGAATCGATTTTACCATTGACTTTATCATTGATTAAAGAAGAAAAAAATTTTTCATTCTAATGAGAGGGATGTATTTACTTTTACATAAAGAATTAAACTTTTTAAATTTATTTTGTTGAATATTTGATATTGGTTGAATATTTGATACTGCAGGATACAAAACATTTTCAACATTTTTCATATTTTATCGATACAATTTTTTTCTTTTTTTTCTGCTTTTTTTAACTTTTATTATATTATGAGGAGAAAAGTTACATGATTTCAATTTGTCTGAATTTGTTAACATTTAAAAACATATTTTAAGTAAATAGAATTAAATCACATTCTTGTTTCCCTTTTGTACCCCAACTCCTCCCAGAGACCCCCTCTTCAATACCTACAATATCTTTTTTGTCATATTCCTTAAATTTAAAAAATATTATAATAAAAAGAGTATTATAAAAGTTGTTTGATATAAAACTATCAATTTAACAGTGTTATGTAGATGCTTGTCTACAGCAATTCTGCAAATACATATGTTTTTCTCACTATAAATTTCAAATAACTCCAAACATATTAACTGTATATTTCAAAATAGTACATCACTACTAGTATTTTCTTAAATGAACATAAATATGGAAAGTCTTTTTGTTTGTTTGTTTTGTATTTAGTAGAGTTTAAAATCTTGGCTCTTTCTGTGGTTCAAGCCCAAAATAAGAACAATTTTTAGACATTGGATTTCATTGTAATAAGGCTGTACTTCAATGACCCTCAAATCACCAAAGGATTTTACCTCTATCGTAGCTAAGTTGAGACTTGACAGTTCTGCTGTGCCAAGGAATGAACTGTAGGCATGATTTTTAGATACAGACTTCCTGCTATGGTCAAAAAGCTATTTGACTTGAGTGTGTGACTTTATTCTCAGCCCACGGAGAACAGGTTACATTCATATAAGAAATGGTATGTGTATTAAGATGCTCTATCCATAAAGTCATTCACCAACTGTTTCAATGAACAATGGTTCTGCATGGAAGGTGGTACAGACATTAGGTGAGGATAAGAATCTGGT